>CANTAL010000128.1:0-45000 GCA_947650365.1 Chamaelirium japonicum | reverse complement strand
GAACACTCACAAAAAATTAGCAAATTCTAAAACTTTTAGGGACATCAAATGTAATATTTCAGATTAACGGTGACAACGAATGCACGATAAAACTTCTAACATTTGATGGCCCTAGGAGTTTTAGAATGTGCTGGTTTTTTGTGGGTGTTCTATCCAAGATAAGATACTTATGCTCACAAAAAATCAGCACATTCTAAGACTCCTAAGGGCATTAAATGGGTGGCTGCCCATTTTTTCGAAATAGGCTGGCAGCTCATTTCCCGTTTCCTCTCTCTCTCTCTCTCTATATATATATATATATATATATATATATATATATATATATATATATATATATCTTGAGCTATTACCCTAATATAGTGAAGTTTATATGCTCATATCATGTTTCAAACCCCTATATTATCTATAACAGTAGTTGCATATGCTTTTTTTTTTGCACTTTGATATGTACATGTGTAAATGGTTTTGAAAAGAGGATATTCTAGTTTTTTACCCGTTATACATTTCAGAATAAAAGTAGGTACACATGAAAATTTAACGAGGCATAAACATAATCATGCACGTTTCTTTTTGATCTTAACAGATGCCCCCATAATTTGTTCATTAAAACCTAAAGTTATTTTACTTTTAATTTATAACTATAGAAGAGAATATTTTATCTTGTGATATTTAGTATTAGTGCTTTGAGTCATGCTATTGCAGGGTCTACATGATCTAATTAGATGATGTCTTCAAGCTTGGTCACCGATGAGAGTTTTTTTTTAGCTGAGTTGTCTGTTAATTTATTATCAAGTGTAGATATCTATTGAAAGTTTCTTTTACTTATCTTATTTTACATCCTATACAAATAATTGTAGGCATGGTAGGTTAGTTTACATTTTTACAGGGTTATTCTATCTAATTTGAGTAAAAAATTATGGAGCAGCTGTCATTTCTGGTTTATAGCGAGCCCAAGTTTTAATTTGATTACCTATTTCAATGATAGGCAGCATTTCCAGCACCAGAAAGAAGATTGGATGCCTTGATGTTATGTGTAAATGAGATCTTTATGTACCTAGACGAGAATCTTAAGCTTACACCACAAGCTATGTCTGATAAGGCCACACCTCTTGATGAGTTGGAAGATATCCATCAACGTGTATGCGTTTATACTTCTATCTCCTCATTCCTTATTTGCTATTTCTTTCATTAAGATGATCATATCATACTTGCTCTTAATTAATGATTCTAGCACTTTGAAGTTTGAATCATGTATAGTTTCTATCAAAGTTCGTAGAATTCTATTCAATATCTTATTATTTTATTTTTTTAGTTGCACCCTATTTGAGAGTTATCCCAACTTGAAGGAATCAAATGAAATTTGCTTACTCTAATGTCGGTTAATATTTCTACCTATATGCAAGGATCAAAATCTCAAATAAATAGCGGTTTTATGAAACCTCGACACGAAATCTCATATGCTGTATCAAATGGAATGGGATTCACGAGAATATCATGATATATCGCGATATTCCGCACGATATATTTGTCGGTGCGAAATATCGCGATTTATCGTGCAAAAAGACACCGAGACGCATAAATTTCGTGGAGATTTCGGAAAATTTTGGGATTTTGGCAGCGAAATATTGGGAATGACTGGTTATAAAAGGGGATTGTGGGCTTGGTTTTCAGCAGCTTATTCTTTATTTACTTTAGGTTATTATATGTAAATAAGCTAATACCCCCCATTTGATTTCAATAAAATATCAAAAAAATAAAAAACCAAGTGAATCAAAAAATACACTTTCAGTTTTAGTAGGAGAAAACAATTTTTTCGATTTTTCGTAAAATTTGTATGTTGAGAAAAGTGGTTAAATGAACTCGTTTTTAGCTCAAAAATTTTCACAAGATGTAGAACTACAAGTACATCTAGAAAACCATGATCCATCAAAGAAAATTTTAAATGAATAAAAACTTTTCTTTATAAAAACTCTTTTTTCCAGACTTACTAAAAAAACAGTGTTTTGCATTTCAGTATATTTTTTGCACGATTTCAAACTTGCACAACTTTCTTGTTGTAAGTCCGTTTTCAAAATCGATGAAGTATTATTTTAACAATCAACTAATCTTTATCAAAACATTTTTATCCACAAAAAAGATTAAAAATCATTTGAAAAACATAGATCAAAATAGGACCAAACAAAACTGTACAAGACTCATAGGCTCAAATACAGAATACATGTTTTCTGAAGCTCTACACCCCTAGATAGGGTACAAATATTATTTGAGTGTTACAAGTTGTGTATATATACTTGGTTTATGACTATCCAGAGATTCACTGAAAAATTCCATTAAAAAATCAATATTTTCACCATTTATATAAAATCACAATATTTCTACACTGTCGAAATATTTCCACGAAATATTTCCATATCTAAAGTGTTGAAATATTGAACGAAATGAAAATTTCTAACCTTGCATATATGCATGTTTGGCTGATGTCTAACTTTTAAGTTGGACTGTAACTCATTTTTAATGAAGCTTTGTATGCCTTTTTCCCCCCGTCACCCCCCCTCCCCACTATTGGTTGATCTTATGATTCTTATCCGCTTGCATTTAGACGATGATTTGAGAATCGAAAGACATAAAGCAATATAAGAATAATAAAGTAACTTGAATGCCCTACATATTTGGAAGGTCACTGTTTTATATTTTAAATATTTATTTGTACCCCATGCTGGAAGAGGAATCGTATCTTTTTAGACCAAGTAGATATTCGGGTTTTTTTTAATTTCTTCTAAGAAGTTATATGGGCTATGTGGCGCTAAAGAAGGAGTTTCTCTTCCTTTCTATTGCACCATAAATAGAACATGTGGGACAAAAAGAAGGGCTATGAAAGTCACGTAGAGTGAGGAATTATGAATATATTTCCAGACTTATTTAGTATTGCCATATAAGTTACATCTAGATGCATCTGTCAATCACTAAGAAGTGGTTAAGGATTTTCTTTTGACTTATCTAGCTTGTGAAACAAGTCATTCCTAAGTATAATTTGGATTATCTTTATGGTAGTTGGAAATTCATTTGAGAGATAGTAGTCCATTTCTATTTAATTGGACTTGAAGTCCCATGTGAAATAGGAAAATTACTTTCTTTATTTCTAGAATAGGAGGGCCGACCATTCTCTTTTTTTTTGGTAGCCAAACTACACTATAGATACAGAAAACAGAAGACCAGGGACAAGGCCAATCCCTTATCCCTTCAACAACAGGCACGGGGTAACATCCCGGAGAGCTAAAACCCGAAGATGAACATAAAAATCCTTTATCCATATATCAGCACACCCTTGACGGGTATCCGTCCCCGCAAGTCAATCAGCCACACTATTGCCTTCCCAGAAAATGTGCGTAACCCGACGATCTCCGAAAAGATGGAGGCGCCGACAATCCTCTAAGTGAGGTCCCTTCGGTTGTTCAGAAATCAAACGATGAAGCACCACCAAAAAATCTTCTTCCACATGAAGCCGAGCAGACAGCCAGTGTAGGGCAGCATAGTATAACCCAACCCACAAGCCGTGAACCTCCGCTTCAATAGTCGAAGAGCACTAGAAAGCCACATAGCCAGCCACCTGCAAAGAGCCATGTGTGTCTCAAATCAAGAAACCAGCACTGCTAGACCGAAAGGAGGCTAGAAAAGACCTGTCAAAGTTAAGCTTTGAGGAAGCCTTGATCCGACGGTTCCCACTTCATATAAAGGGGGCATGAGCCACTGGAGTCAGGAAAGACCCCTGGTCGGTCAAAGGCCAAGGCATGATGGAGTACAGCCGCTTTGGCAAGAACCTGGCTCCACGTAGCTTCTGGAAGGTCAACCTGCAAAACAAAGGCTGCCCTGTTGCGCGACTTCCAAACATGCTAGGCCTCTAGTAGACACAGTGAACTGGGTTAAAGATTATTTGTCCCTGTCCGACATCCGAAATTTAGCATAGGAAACAACTAAATTCTAAGAGAGTCAAGGGGAGTGGAGAAATAGAAGTGGAGAGGAAAAGAAGCCAGAGGAAGCGAAAAGTGAGCACACCAAAAGGAGATGATCCACCATCTCTGGAGCGCAACCGCAGCATGAGCAATCAGGCGCTGGGAGAATATGGATACGTGTGAGATGAGCTTGAGTGGGCAGTCGGCCATGCGGGACTTTCCAAAGATGGCATGGACAGTCCTGAAGCCACAAAATCACCCCCTTGGACCTCGTCCAACATCCGATACGCATCCCAAAGTGAGTAAGCCGCTGATTGACTTTGCTCCCAAAAGAAAGGTTAAGGAGGAAAAACCAAAATAGGTGTGGAGAGAATAGACGCATGCCACTCCAAGGTGGGGGAGATAATGTCGGAGAATTTGAAAAAAGCCTTAGAGGACATAACGACGGGGCAGCCATCCGGGATATGGGGTAGGTGCCCAACAATGGGGTCGTCCAAAAGTTCAGATCCGATTGCAACAAAACGGGTACAACGATGTGGCTGCGGACTACTGGCTCCGACTTGCCAAGCCTACTAGCACTAACACGGTCTGGACCCAGCCTGAAGTTCTAAAGACGGACCATAGTTGTCCCAACAAAATCGAACCCTTGTGTCACGATTGTTAATGAGCTGAAAGTCTATCTTACCCATAAGAGCCACGTGGAGATCTAACCGACGAATCCCGAGGACACCATTAATTTGGGGGCGACAAACTAATGCACAACTAATAAGGTGAATTCCGGGAGCTTTGGCCCATAAAAATCGACGAAAATCCTGTTCAATCGTCAGCATATAAGACTTCGGAAGGCATAGGTTAGCTAATGTGAATAGAGGTTAGGATTGGAGAACCGAGTGTAGCAAGGTAATGCACCATGCAAAGGAGAGGAGATGGGACTTCCACCCTGCCACCCGAGCGATAACCCTCTGGACAATGGGTAGAAAGTCCTTCGCTTAGATGTGCGAGCCAGAAACAAGAACGCCAAGGTACCTGAAGTATCCCGAAACTTCAGGCATGCACAACTGATCTCATATGTTTTGGCGCTCCTCTGAAGAGACCGCTGGACCATATATCAGAGGAATTCTGAGGGTTGTTTCGTTGCCCTGAGAGGCGAAAGTAAACATGCAACGTAGTGGTCAATCGAGATACCTCATCACGATTAGTAGCCGCAAAAATTAGACAATTGTCGGCATACGACAGGGTTGAGATAGCAGGATCAGTCGTTGTCGATAGCACAATTCGGAGAGCCCTTTCATGTTCTAGAGCCTTGATACCACATGTCAAGACCTCGACACCCAGAATGAAAAGGAAGGGGCGAGAGGGTCACCTTGACGATGCCCCCGCGATGAATTAAACCATTGCGTAGGTGATCCGTTAAGCAAAATGGAAAAAGGAGGGTTGTTTGATACACCCCATAGTCCAATCAATCCATTTGGTTGAGAATTCAAACCGATGGAGGACCTTTCACAAGAAAACCCAGGACATGTGGTCGTAAGCATTAACCATATCCACCTTAAGGGCGAGCAGCTTACAATTGAAGGAGGTGGAGTGAATGAAGTAAAGAAGCTCTTGAGCGAGAAGAATGTTATTAGAAATATTGTGCCCTTGAACAAAAGCCCCCTGTTCGTCTGAAATGAGCTTGGGGAGAACCACATGGAGGCGGTTCACCACGATCTTTGCCACCAATTTATAGAGAACGTTACACAAACTGATGAGGCGGAAACGTTTCAGAGTAGAGGGCTCACTATACTTGTGAATGAGGGCAATAAATGTAGCTTTATAAGTAGGTGGTATGATCCCATACTCAAAAAAGGATTAGACAACCGAGGAAACTTCCAATGCAACCACATCTTAGTTAGAGACGAAGAACTCAGCGGAGAACCATCGGGGCCTGACACCTTACACCTCGGGAGGGAGAGGAGGGTCCGAAAAACTCGTGGGGAGTGACCGGGCTAGTAAGCAAGGCGTTGTCCTTCTCAGACACAAGGGGGGGAAGGAGATCCAGAAGACCATATCAGACTCCATAGGGGAGGCAGATTCCATTTAAAATCGAAATGCTGCACCGGAATAGTTTCCAAATCCGCCCGTGCCGTGCACCTCACCCCCTGATCAAGTCTGTTGATTATTGATTGTAACTTTTGCAACTTTAGTGGTAAAGCATGCTTTTTTCACTAGTGACTCGGTAAGTAGCTGGCATCCGTAGGCATTGTGCTGATGATGATTTATGAAACTGTGCAGCCCTTATTACTAGCTGACTCATAACAACCTCTAGTTATGTATTTTCTACTGATTATTTTATGCCCTTGTCATTTTCACACCCTCCTTTTCTTATTACAGGTTATTTCATCATCACTGCTGGCAGTAGCCACTATTATTGATGTTTTACTGGGAATGAAACTTGAAAATCATGAAAATGAAAATGTGATCACTGAACAAAAACTTGCATCCAAAGCTAGAATGACAACTGTATCTTCCGCTGAAAACATGTTTTCTTTCCATAGATACTTTCTGGAATTTCTCAAGTCTAGGAATCCTATTGTTCGATCAGCTGCATATTCAGTCTTGACGAGTTTCATTAAACACATTCCTCATGCTTATAATGAGGGAAACATGAAGATACTTTCTGCTGCCATACTTGGTGCTTTCCAAGAAAAGGATGCATCATGCCATTCTTCCATGTGGGATATGATATTGCTGTTCGCCAGAAAATTCCCAGAAAGTTGGTCCCACTGCAATATTCAGAAAGTTGTCTTAAATCGACTTTGGCACTTTCTAAGAAATGGTTGTTACGGGTCACCACAGATTTCATACCCTGCTCTAGTTTTATTTTTGGAATCCATGCCTCCTAAAGCAGTGGGCACAGAACAATTTTTCCTTGACCTTTTCCAAACCCTGTGGGCCGGAAGAAGTCCATTACACTGCTCAGCTGCAGATTGTTTGGCATTTTTCAGGGCATTTAAGGAATGTTTCCTGTGGGGGTTATATAATGCACCAAGGTGTGAATTCGTCTAAACCCATTGATAGACTATAAATGTTAACTGACTGTTATGCTTGTGAGCTTTTTAGCTTTAGTGTTGTTCCTTTTCACTTATCGTTTTGCTTTTGTATTGCTTGTTTGTAGATCTTGCACAGGTGAAGATGCAGTAGAACATGTCTGTGTCAAACTCATCAAGAATATTCTTGTAGCACTTTTGTGGCATGACTATATTCGGTTGGTAACCACAAAAAGTCAAGATGAAAGTTCATTAGAGATAGCTGATGGCTCAGCTGAAGAAGGCACTCAATTATTCCGTGATAGATCAATGCAAATCCTTAATTCTAGTTATTCTACAAGCTATGTTCAAGAACTTGGGAAATGTATTATCGAAATTTTATCAGATATTTCCTTGAAGAAATGTGAGTTGCTCACTTCCTTCTGTACGTCATTTCAGAAGGATTGTTTGGAGATATTTCAGCAAGGGGAGTGCTCACAAAAATTTCATGAGCATTTAGAAGGGATTGTGAACTTTTTCCTATTACTGGATGAACTTGCATGGCAAAAGGGTCAAACGTGGCCTTTGCATTGTTTGGCCGGACCTGTGGTTGCAAACTCCTTCCCAGTGATCAAATCCTTGGTTAGTTCTATTAATACACATGCATCAGTAGAGTTTATCGGGTCTTCTAATTTCAGCATGCAAGCACAAGTTTGTATTGCTCGATTATGTTGTTTCTTAGCTTGTTCCACAGAAATCAAAGCTAGCTTCTATATGAGAAATATGCTGTGTTTTTGTCACATAGAGGAGTTATTTACAATAAATTCGACAGTTTATTGAATTGTAAACATCAAATATTATGCAATAGACAGGTAGTAACATTGCATATATTGGAAGATTTTTTTTTTTGTCTGTTGTGAGTAGGTTTTCATTTCTCTGACCTTCATATTTGGTGCATATGAAATATTACTGTTCAAGGTTAGGATTTATTGAAGGCAACAATTGGTACAAATACAATGTCTGGTTGTATATATTAGGAAGTTCCAAGAACTATCACTTTGGACTGTGTATAAGTTACCACATTATGTTAACGTTGACTGTTGTATCTTTTCTCCTCCATTTTTACCCTCATTTTTTGTACCTTACTCACTTAGTCACTTGTGCCACTTATATTGGGTGCTGCTTTATTTTCTTTTATGTTATTTATCCTCTTCGCAGTGGTTTGGTTATTGTATATATTATGTGCTGCCTTTTCAATAGTAATTCTGCATTTAACAGTAAAAAAGGAATTAATTGTATAATCAGAGTTGCTTCTAATCTGGGATATATGATGAGTTTATTAAATTTGCAACAAGTTTTATGAAATTTGAGCAGCATACCTAGTTTCTTAAAGCTGACTAGATGTTTATTAAAGAACCCTGAGATTTTATTAAGGAACATAAAGTGAAATCAAAACTTGAATAGGGTTTTGATTATGGTATGACTGCAAACAGTCTTGAAGGTGATGTCTCAGAAGCTGTTGGTGAAAAAAATCCCCAGATGGCACCAACAATTATGTATCGAGGCCGTGTCACAATGATCAATGATCAGAACCATGGATGAACCTCTATGGTCTGGCTGGTGGGTTTGTATTCTTGTTGTCGCTGCACATACCTTTGTTACCAGATTCTTGATCCTCAAAATTCACTACAGATGTTGTTTTATAAC
Organism: Chamaelirium japonicum; assembly: GCA_947650365.1. NCBI lineage: Eukaryota > Viridiplantae > Streptophyta > Magnoliopsida > Liliales > Melanthiaceae > Chamaelirium > Chamaelirium japonicum. Next base: position 36,335 of record CANTAL010000128.1, on the reverse strand, counting down.
TTTCTATAATAAGCGAATATAATTGATTGATGTAAGCTAGTATCGGGTTTGATTCGATGAAAGATCCTATTTAAAACAATCCTAATCGTGAAAAAGTTTCTCCATCTTGAAAGCCAGATTTTGATTTCCATTTTTTTGTGTGCATCTGCATCGGATATAAAGTTAACTAATGAAACGAATTGCAGTAATTATCCTAAGAGGACTATCACCGACTTTCATATGAAAAGTGCGTTATCAGTCTATTAAATACAGCTAGAACTTGAAAGTGTCTATCAGAGTTCATTACAAGTTCAATTTGTTATTCCTTGTGCAGTTGAGTCTTTGGTTTGCTTTCTATACTTTCTATTATGCTTTATAGGTCTTCTTGTCATGCTGTTTAAATTTGGTTGATTTTTAATCCCTTTTGTTCTGCACTATGCAGTTCTCATATACTCCATGTAAACATTTGATTTTAAAATTGTTACCTGCTCCGTAAGTTGCTCTTTCCTTAGTTCAAATTTTCACAATCTCTTGCAATCGTGCTCACAATGTTTCCTGTCAAGAATTAATCCGCGTGTTCTGTTTTGCCCTTGTTGAGTGCAGGATTCACCAGAACCTGTAAGACTTTTGTCTGTTTTGGTTGAAATATTTGGACCAGTAACAATATTCTTGCACCTCCGTGTCTGCAATAAAAAGCAGAGCAGCATTGATTGTGTTGATGAAGATAATGATGAATCAAAGGCTAAGCATTTTCTGCAAACTTTCGAGGATGTCTTTGTTCCTTGGTGTTTGAACGGATACAGTCGCTCTAGCAATGCAAAACTAGATTTTTTGATAGGTTTAGTTCAAGATGAATATTTCTCTGAACAATGGTCTTCAATCATCACACATGCCACAAAACTAGCCAAATGCTCTGAAACTGATACGGGGGATTCAGGCATCCAGGTTTTGGTATTTTTTTTTGCAAAATTGAGAGAGAAAATCAAATACAAGAAACTAGGAATAACCGGCAGAAATGGCTCTATCCCTGAACACTGGCGACACATGTTGTTAGATTCAGCTGCGATTTCTATTGCATGTCATTCTCCCTCTTTAAGCCTCTTTCATGCTCACTTTCTATGGTAAATATTTTTTCTACTTGTTCTGTCTGTTCTTTATCAAAGTTACATGTCCAATACATCAAATATAGTGCTGTAAATTTGGTCATAGTATGCTGTTAATTGTAAATGCTCATTTCTGTCCTTGAGAAGGATTCTAAACCATAAGTCATTAACTATGGACTATGGAGCTAAGAATATAAGATCTGTTTTTAGGCATGTTATACACTTATACTACACTTGATAATTTTGACTTTGAGGATGCTTTTTTTTCCAGTTGAGTCTTTTATTAGTCTGTTACTCTTTCTTGTCCATTTTTTTTGACAGCGGGAGATGATTGATGTTTTGAGGCAGATTGTTTCTGTTGGTGCTTGTTTTGATTGTTATTTTGGAAGACATAAAATATCTGTACCCACAGTACCTTTTGTGCATGAAACATTGTGTTGCCACGTTCCAATTTCCAAACCAAAAGTTAAAGCAAAGCTGAAATTAAGTCCATACAAATATCCAACTTAAAAGTTGAAGCCTGGGTGATGTGGAGCAGGATTTGACGAGAGCATGTTCCGAGGCCAAATCCACCTTGCACGTATTTTGAAGTTTTACTGAAAAATAATATAATCATTTTCGGCATTAATAATTCTTAAACTTAGTATTTTCGGAATAAAATATTAATTTCGTAATAAAATATTTATTTTATTCCAAAAATATTATTTTAATATGAAAATAGCCTATATTGGATTTATTAATTGTGTTTTTTTTTAAATGTGCTTTTCAGGTAAGATTTGTTAGATTCAAATCTTTTAGGAAACATTATCTTTTAAACGTCATTATCTTAATTTGTTATTATCTTTTGTAAGCCTATTAAAGACATCCATTACAATGAAAAAATAATGATTGATGAATAAATTTGAAACATATTGTTATGAAGGTTGCCAGGATGGTTCTTCTTCCTTGACGGTGAGAGATTTAGGGATACCCGGTGAGAGGTTGGCGGAGAGAGGCCGTAGGGTGAGATGCCCTAGTAGGCATTTCTTTTCTCTCCCTTTATCATCTTTCTCTATCTCTATCCATGAACACCTTCACGCCATTATCTATTTTCGGATCCCATAAAAACCTGACCATAAACAATCATTAAATTTTTTTGAATCCTATCTATACCTACCCATAGCAAGTCTATGCATTCCCCATCTTTCCCCCACAAGTTCCACCATTTTTGTCAACAAAATCCCCCGAAAACCCAATCTGAACTGTGCAGTCCAGATATGGAAAACCAATATCTCCTCACTTACCTGATCGTATTCAAACTTTAATCAAATTTAGTTAACCCATAAACCTACCTCTCAACAAAATTTTGCCCACATCCGACCTCTGGATTTTCGTTAAACAACCAAAATCTACCCAACTGCGAACAAAATCTGCATGTTCTAAAATCCCCATATTTCACATAGAGCAGGATCCTTCTCTTTTGTCGGGACCCCCTCTCCTGTCTCGCATCAGTTGTATAGTTGTTAGGGTGTAGGATTCAACATCATATACCTCTGCCATTGACAAAACAAGATTGTTAATGCATAGCCTAAATAAAACTTACCCAACGTAAATCGACAAGGAATGGTGGTTACTGATACATGCTTTTGAGATATCCTTCTTTATTATTTCTCTAATTTGTTTATTTTTTTTGGATGGGGGTTTCGGCCTAAACCCATGCCAATTTATGATAAAAAATCTAAAATTTTTCGAGAGTAGAGGCATCCTCGCTCTAAAACATTGACTAGATAATTCAATTACCCATCTTCACATTATAGACTAATAAAAAAGAAAGTTTGCTGGAACATCAAGCTTGTCCATATTACTTATTGTTGCTGATAAAATGCCATCTTATTAAGGTTGTCTTTTTTTTTTTTTTACTTTTTATCATCATGACTACAAGATGCAACAATTACTTTAGTAATTTATCTGAAAAGGCAATCAGTTCTTGGAGATGGATCTTCTTGACATTCTTATCTTGTGCTGCATAATATGGGAGATAATTAATTGTTCCAGGTTAATGCTTTTATAGAAGAATATAATTTTCCATAGTTTGATTTTGTTTTTGCTGTGACAATAACATTATCCCTGGTGATATATATGTTTGTTCTCTGAACACTTCTTATCATGCTGCAGTGCTGTACTTGGAGGTTCAGTTGAAGATGATCAAACATGCTTTCTTTCTAAAGAAACCGTGATTCTTATATTTGAGGAAATCTTGAAAAGTTTGGTCGCACTCCTTGGCACATCTTCAATTGGTTGGGCAAAGTTTTCTTGTTCTTTATTGCTGTCTGCAAGATCCAAGAATTTGATGCAGATGCAGGAGTCTCCTTTCATGCACAAGCTTGAGATGGCTCGATTTGCTTTTGAAGTTCTTGAGGGTAGCATCTTTTGCTTGAAGTTGCTAAATGGCTGTGAATTTGTTCCTTCTATTTTGGCCTCTATTTTTATTATAGATTGGGAATGTAGCATGGCATCACAAGTAGAAGCTAATAGTTTTGAGAGTTGTGATCATAGAGTTGATGATGGTTCAGAAGAGAGGGTTGATGCCAAGTTGATTCTTGGAAGAAGGATACATTCTTTCCGGTGTAAGATAGGTACTTCTTTCTGGAGAAGCCTTAGCTCAAGCAGCCTAGCAAGATCACGAGATATTTTAGTTGAGACTGTTAGGTTTGCCATCTTTGAGACAAATAACTTAAGTTCTAATGAAAGTTCGACTTTGTGCTCTAAATGGGTTATGGATATGTTGGAAGTTCTTTGCCATGATCATATAGAGGTGCAAAATTTGTTGGACCAGTTGGTTTCTGTGGATGATTCCTGGCCTACATGGGTCGTTCCACTGTCCCGCAATGGAACTAGATCTGCAACCTACCAAGTTGAGTCTGTACGCATGGATATTAATGTAAGAACCCCAGCTTAAGTACTTACAGAGTATTTTGCCGTCCTATGAACTCATACTTAAAATAGTTTTTCAGCGTTCATAGCTTTACAAATTTTATTAGTTTAATTAGCATCTTTTGTTGTTATTATTCTTCAACTCTCCTTTTCCAAGGAAAAACCGTTGGTTTTATACTTTTATGATTTGCATTTAATCATCACTTTGTATATTTATTGTAGTAGATTATATTGAGAGAAATTTAGTTATTTGTGGAGTCAAAAGAGATAGAGGAATGAAATTCTGAAGTATCAAGTGCTCAGCTAATAATTAATTGAGCACATGTGGGCTAAGGGTGGGGATCTAGTTTAACCACTCAGGCTTCTCCATGTTGCTTGGTTAGGCTATTAACATGTATGATTAGCATATTTGTTAATGTTTGTGAACTTTTATTTTATGACTACTAAATCAAAATGTCACTTTGCTTAGTTGTATAATTCTACCAAATTTTAGAACATTTTCATGTTTTTAGACTAAGAAATTAGAAGTTTCATAATGGAAACTGGTGAAAAAATTGGTTTAAAAGAATTTACTCATCTTTAACTATTCTGCTTCATCAATTTAACTGACCACATCAGTTCAGAGGTGTATTTGTTTTCACTTAAAGCAAGTTTTTGATATTTGGTTTTACACTGGGTAGTTTTGAAGACCAAAAAATTCTTGGCCAATCCATAAATGTCTGGTAGTCCCACAAAAAAAGTGATAATTATATTGCTAAACAAACTGGAATTAAAAATCCCAATTATGAAGAACACTGAGTTTGAGCTGTTGTTGAACTCTGGGTAAAATGGGGGTCCAAATTGTGCACCGCTATTTTCCCGGAAGGCAAGTTGTGCTTGCTGTTCACCATTTGATCGCCTTTGCCATCCATCTCCATTTTTCCAGCTGTGGCATACATTCACTAGCTAATTTCTTTAGTGTTCTTTTTGATGAAATTTCTGCAACAAACTTAGGGCAAGAACAATTCTTTAGCAAATGATTATGGTGGGACACCAAATACCTCCAGAACGATTTGGATATACTTAAATTTAAACATAAAATTTATTTTGTTTCCTAGCAAACATGTGTAACTGAAGGCACCCAGAAAGTCAATCTACCAACACAAATTTATTTGAAGCTATAGTTAGTAACCCACGACCCAAATAAATGGAAAAGGCTCAATGGTTATTGTTTATGGTATGACAGTATCCTGTATTGGAAGGTGGGAGTGTTCAGTGTTGGTATCTGTGTGAATGTACAGTGCTTAATTGGTTTCTTTTGACATAAATTCTGCATTTAGGTAAAAGGATATGTGAATTTTCAGGGATTTATGTATTATGTGGTCTTGTAAAAGGATATGTGCTTATGGTATTGAATAGCTAGTAAGACTCTTCTGTTGGTCGGTACATGTGTTCATGCCTTCCTAACAACCTATACCTTGACACTCAACTCTAACCAATACATCTCTCACTAGGATTGCATTATATTAATCAAATGCAATCTTTGGTGCTTTACTGTAGCTTATTGGTTGTGGGTTCAACTGTATCATCTTCATAGAAGAGTGATCACTACTATTCATCCGTCTACCTTCCCGTCAATGTTTTATGCCAGAACGCATACTGTCATTTTTTAAATCATTTTTTAAGAATTATATATTATTGCTTCATTATATTTTCTCTGATTGTAACTGAGGTGCATCACTGACTGAATGATTCTTGAAATCGAGTTATTCATGAATGCAGGTACTGAGGCATGATCGTTTTGTTGCTTTTGTTGACAAGCTTATTTTAATTCTTGGAGTCAGTAAAGTGATTGCTGGCTTCATCCCACAAACTCCTTTTTCTTCGACAGCTGCATCTGTTGAGCTTGTTCTAGCTTCCAAGTCTTACTCAAGAGCATGGCTTGCTGCTGAATTACTTTGCTCGTGGAGATGGCAAGGGGGCAGTGCTTTAGACTCATTTCTGCCTTCTTTAAGCGAATTTGCGAAAACTGAAACATCCTCTCCTGGAGTAAACATTGTATCTTCTGTTGTCAACATATTAATTGATAGTGTCCTTGTGCATGGAGCCAATAGTCATTGGAATTCTTTTACTGCATGGACTGCTTCAAATGATGAGTTTGACAATATTGAAGATCCATTCCTGCGTGCTCTTATTTCCTTGCTATTCACTCTAATTGTGAAGGATAAGGTTTGGAAGAAATGTGAGGCTCTTATACTTTTAGAATATATAGTGGACAGACTTCGCATTGGTACAGATGTAAACAGGACCTGTCTAAGCATTCTTCCTTTCGTTCTAAATGTTATTATTCATCCTTTATTACTGAAAAGCTCAGAGCTTAATGATGCTAGTAAAGATGTTTCACTGTCTCCTTCGAAGGATAATCTGCTTTATGAAAACGTCTTGAGTTGGCTTGAAACAGCTCTTTCTTTTCCTTCTAAAGGCTTGGAACAAATTGGACAGCACGGTGAATGCATCTTCTTTTCTTTTTAGTTTATGTGATTTTAAATTAAACTCTTATATGGTAATGACATTATTTTACACCATGTAGTAATATTCCTTTTATTCCTTTTCCAGAACTGGAAGAATGGATTCAAGTTGTATTATCCTGTTATCCTTTAAATGTAAAAGCAGTAATGGGAACATTCATAGTTGAGCCAAGGGATAGCAGCCATTTGGAAAAAAGTTTATTGCTAAGTTTGTTCAGAAAGCAACGGTTTGATGATGATGCCTCTACAGCTCATGGACAGATGTCTTCTTCTGCACAGTCCAGTGGGTTATTTTCTTCGATGTCAGTGCAGATTATTCTATCAAAACTTACAGCAGTTTCAGTTGGTTATTGCTGGCAGGAATTTTCTGACGAAGACTGGGATTTTGTATTAGCTAAATCACCTAAATGGATAGAATCATCTGTTTTGTCGATGGAGGAAATAGCAGAAACGATAGATGATGCTGTGATGAAAGAGGCTGCTACGGATAAAATGGAAGTTGTAAAGAAGTTTGAATCAGTAGTTCGGGCTTTGGATCCGTCATCAATAAGTGTGTCCAGTTCTGCTCTAATTATATTGTGTCTTTTATCACAGCATGATGAATTCAAAGAAACAGATGGTGTTGAAGTTTTGCAGTCTATAAGAGTTGGAAAGTTGGCCCATATCGAAGATCTGATAATGGCAAATGTCCTTCGATTATTTTTTTCAACTGGTGTTGCGGAGGCCATTGCAAGCTCATTCAATGAAGAGGCTTCATTCATTGTAGCATCAAGCCGGCTTGCACATTCTCAATTTTGGAGACTAGTTGCATTATCTGTTACTAAATCACCTCATCACGTCAGAAGTACGGCAGTGCAGGCTATGGAACTTTGGGGTCTTAGCAAGGGGTCCATTAGCGCATTGTATGCAATTCTTTTTTCTTCAAAACCAATCTCTTCTTTACAGCTTGCTGCTTATAGTTTGCTTTCAACTGAACCCATATGCCATTTGTCATTCTTTAAAGAAAGCTACATGGAAGGAAATGTTATTGCTGGTCAGGAGTATGATCTGTTGCATAATGTTGAAACTTCAGAAGGATCTTTTTGTTTGAGGGATGAGATCTCTTGCATGATCAAGAAACCGACTTCTGAGCTTCTTGCAATGGATTTAGTGGCACGAGATAGGGTAAATTGTGCTACTATCACTAGACTATTACTCCTTGATTTCATATTTACAAGCATTCCTATATGTCTGCCCAGAATTATTTACAAGCAGTTTTTCATGTTCAGGTAAATGTCTTTCTTGCCTGGTCTTTATTGCTGTCTCATCTGCATTCGCTGCCATCTTCCTCCTCAGCAAGGGAGAGAGTGATCCAGTTCATACAAGATTCTGTGAGTTCAACAATATTGGATGTCCTTTTCCAACATATTCCATTGAAGCTTGGTGCAAGTAACCTGAAGAAGAAGGATGTTGAGCTTGCGGTTGAAGCATCTAAGGCTGCAAATGCTGCTAAGCATGTGATAACTACATGCTCTTTGTTTGTATATGTAGAGTCACTTTGGCCTGTTGGAAGTGAGCAAATGGCTTCACTTGCTGGTGCGATATATGGAATGATGATACGACTTCTACCTTCTTATGTGCGCAATTGGTTCACTAGCTTGCGTGACCGTTCTTTGTCATCTGCTATAGAGTCTTTCACAAAAGCGTGGTGCAGTCCTTCTCTCCTTTCAGATGAATTGTCTCAGGTATTAAGTTGTGACCCATTAATTTGTTGTAAAATATGCTTTACTTTTCTTTTTATACTTCGTATAAGTATCCCTTTGGATGTAGACCTTTCTTTTTGAGGGAACAGATGGAAAAGAGGCCATCATCTCACCATAGATGATCCAAAGATGGAAGTGATCCTCCAGATTCATTATTCCCTACAGGAGTGTAGCTTTGAATTGTTGGGCTTTTGTCAAAACCAAGGATTTGGTGAGATGTTGGTTGTCTTGTCATCTCACACCACCCGACTTGGATGTTTATTCCATAATTGTTGAATAACTTCTACAAGATGTGAGTCTCCATCTTCCATAATAAGCCAATTCATGGAACTTTATATAGGAAATAGAGGAATGACGTAAAACTTTGTATGAAAATCTAAAGTTATCACAACTATCTAGATTGAAAACTAGGATATTGTAACATATGCTTCATATAAGCCTTTTGGAAGTAGACCTTTCTTTTAGTTGAACCAGATGTCAAGAAGATGTTGCTTCATTTCACAATAGATGACTTTCCAAGCTGAAGATGAAGCTCCAGGGTCGTTATTCCTTGTAGGAGAGTATCTTGAGTTGGCCTTTTGTTGATACCAACGGTTTGGGCCTGTGACGCCTGTCTTATCATTCCATACCATCTGACTTATGGCGATGTACTTAATTGTTGAACAACTTGCACAACATGTGAAATCTCATCTTCCAAAACAAGGTAATTACTGATTTGTTCACATGATGACAATAAATTTTGAGATGCATTTGGTTGCATGTATATGCCGTTTCAGGATGATCATGATTATCAGATTATACAAATTCTTAAAATTTTAGGATGCATTTGGTTGCATCTTGCATGTATAGGATACCTTGTAAGACAGTCTGTATAATGTGTTTTTGTTTCAAAACTGGAAGGGCACATGCAAGGTCTATACCCATCTGTGGGCACCGAAATTAGCCCACGGGTCAAACCCGACCCGCATGTGAAACCTGGCCTGCACACAACGGCCCGCATGCGAAACCTGGCCCGCACACAACGGCCCGCATGCGAAACCTGGCCCACACACAATGGCCCGCATGCGAAACCCGGTCCACACAAAAACGGCCCGCATGTGAAACCGGGCCCACACACAACGGCCCACCTGCGAACTCGGCCCGCACACAACGGCCCGCATGCGAACTCAGCCCGCACACAACGGCCCGCATGCGAACTCAGCTCGCGCACAACGGCCCGTAAATAAAACGGACCAGACTCGAAGCAAACGGGCCCCACCGGACCCGAAACCCAAGCTCAAAAAGGGGCCCACCGGCCCCCCTTCATGGAAAACCGTGCCCCCCTCCCTATGGGGAGGTGTGGCCGGCCATAAGGGGAAGAAAAGAAAAAGAAAAAGAAAAAGAAAAAGAAAAAGGAAAGAAAAGAAAAAATCATAACCGCCTCGATGCGGGGGAAGGTGGCGTGGATGTCTACACAACCGTAGATCCGCGACGATCTCTCGATCCGACGGACAAGATGACGTCGTGTCGCCATGCGATCCGAAAGTGCGAAGATAACAACTCAATCTTCAAAGATCAAGTCATATCTTGCCCGTAACCACCCCAACCAAAAAGGAGGGGATCGAGTTTGTTTCCCCAAATAAGGGAACAATATCTTGATGGTTATGGGGGGAGATATTGGATGAAACAAAAAGATTTCAGCCATATCTCTCCCAACCTCCCCCCTTTGCCTATAAATAGAGGAGGTGGGGGAAGGCATCAAGGGTCGAAAGCTGAAGAGGAAAAGGCTCTGCAAAGACGAGCTCCAACGCTTGAAGACCGAAGGCTTCGCGAGGCATGGCAAGCGCGTCCTACGGGAACACTTAGCCCATCAAGTCCTCATCAAAGCGAAGACTTTGCACTCGAAGATCAAAGCTTCGACTCCTCGCACGAAGAAGAAAGCTTGGAGAAGAAGACCCGGAGTCGTCGCCACCCCGACTTCTCCAACGATCTTCATCAACTCCGAAGACGCCATAAGCAAAGGCCGGAGAAGAAGATCGAAGCCGACAACACCCCGTCGTCTTCAACAAAGGCGTCGACTCCTCGCACGAAAAAGAAAGCTCGGAGAAGAAGGCCTGAAGCCGGTGCTATCCCTGCCGTCTTCGTCAACAAAAGCCGATGCTACAACCATCGTGCTGAAACCGGTGCTACCCCCGCTGTTTTCATCAACAAAAGCCGACGCTACAACCGTCGCACGGAGATCGGTGCTACCCCCGCCGTTTTCATCAACAAAAGCCGGCGCTACAACCGTCGCACGGAGATCGGTGCTACCCCCGCCGTCTTTATCAATAAAAGCCGACACTACAACCGTCGCACAAAGATCGGTGCTACCCCCGCCGAAAAGCCAAGCCGACGCCACAACCGTCGAGGAAGCCGGAAGAATAAAGAAGCCTTGAAGAAGTAGCCATCGCCGTTCGAGAAGAAGATCGAGTCAAAGCTAAAGCCTAACCCAACGCAAGAAGTCAAAGCAGACGCACCGGTAAAGCCCGTGCCAAAGCAACGCACGTGCCAAAGCCAAGCAACTACGCCGGTCACGAGCAAAGCACCGCACGTTCTAGCCGATACGACGCGAAGTCCGGAAGAACTAAAGCATCGCAAGTCTCTACCCGTCTACGTTCAAGCGCAAACGCCAAAGCAAAGCAAAAGCCAGAGCAACGCCAAAGCAACGCCAAAGCCAAAAGCCAAAGCCAAAGCACGATCGACGCCGCGAACCGACGATCAAGGACGCCGAGGTCTAGCAAGGATCGAGGAAGACACGAAGACCGAGGAACGAAGCCCAAAACCTTCCTAGCCGAGAAAGCGCGAAGCACGGACGGGACAAAATCAACGGCCGATACTCCTTAGCCTCTCAAGAAACTCACCCTGTAAAGACCTCTGTCCTAGGCAACCCCTTCAGAGCTCTCGCACGAATACCACGTGGAGACACGGATCAAAGGGACCCTCCAGAGGATCTTTCCCTTAATCTCCTGATCAAATATTCGCCGCACCCGGACTCGCCACACCCGAGCTCCCCGGGTCCTGGCCACTCTGTAATCTCGTGTGGTTCGCAATAAAGACGACCCGTATCTTTTTCTGCGCTCACACCATCCTTAGTCTGTTGTTCTAGGTCCCCTTATCTTTCCGAATTAATTATGAACTCCATATTAGGCATCTTCTTCTTTGATGGATCTGAGGATATAATGCTTCTGTCAATGATATATTGCATTCATGAACATACGATCGCTGTTTGAAGCAATAATATTTCAGTTAACGTTGTGAAGAAAGATAAAACTTTTCTTAGCATACCTAGAGTTTTAAATCACCATGGCAACTAGCTTTCTTGAGTACTCAAATGTAGTTTTTTGTGTGCATGTCTTTGTGGGTAGATTGGACTGGGTCCAACATTGTTTCAACTGCTATTGTGAGACATCAACATCTGGAACCAGGCTTCATACATTATCAATGTTTGTTAAAAAATAGTGCATCTTCGAAGTTCGATCTAACGAGTCATTGAGGAGGAAACAATGAGGAGACTAGATGTACCCTTGTCAACCATTTATCCTTAAACTATAGTTGTGGTCAATTGTGCATCCGAAAAGTAAAAGCAGACTAAGGAATCAATGTTTCTATTTGGATTTGCATTAGTGATGAGTGCATATTCTGGTAATGATATATTTAAGTCAATTATGCTGCTGGGCATCATTAAAAGTTTTGAACCTTTGATAATAAATTAACTATTATAAACTTCAGAATCTATCTTTAATCAGAAGTATCCTTGTCTGGAGAAATTCCAGTATTTGACTTAGAAGCTCGAGTTGGTGTTCACAGGGAACACTTGTCCAAAAACTCTTATCTTTACAGATGACTTCTTTATTTATTCTAGTACTTTGAGCCTTACTGAATTTTCATGCATGTTCAAGCAGGTGAAAGAGACAATTATTGCTGACGAGAATTTCTCAGTAAGTGTTAATAGATCGGCGTATGAGATAATTGCTACATACAAAATGGAGGAGACAGGAATGGATCTGGTCATTCGCCTTCCCAGTTGCTACCCTTTGCGCCCCGTGGATGTTGAGTGTACAAGGAGTCTGGGGATTAGTGAAGTTAAGCAAAGAAAATGGTTGCTATCTTTGACTGCATTTATTCGCAATCAGGTTGTCTGACATCCACTTATGCTTTATTTATACTGTAGTTTTCCATGCATCCTTGTCCCTTGAATGTGGCTAACTGAAATGCTCTTCTGGGTCCAGGGAATCTATCCCCAATTTCCATGCTTTCTCTTGCATCTAATACTGAAGTCACTCTTGTTGATCTGGGGTGAAAAGAAAGGCTATAAATTCATGAATAATACACTTCAAATAGATTGCACCTTGCAACTCCGTTTCCATGTTTAGCTATTCTCTTGTTGGTTTATGTATATTCCTTTGCATCCTTATTTTAGTATAGTAATATCCTACGGAAAAATAATTAAATTAACTTATGGTCTTCATTATCTGAAAATCACTAACCAAAGTGTTTGTGGTGTCTGAGTGTGCCATCATAGGTAATCACTTTGTTTAATTACTTGATAATTCGAGGTTTTGTTGCTTTCAGTACTTGCTGGTGGCCGCATTTGTTTAATCTTGAATTCTTCCGTATTGTTTGGCCTGAAAATCCTTTGAATTCTATAATTGTTTAGTTATTAATTGTGAGTTATGTTTACCTTTGTGAGAGTATGCTCAGGCCATATATGGTCGCTGATAAAGGTACTACCACATAAAAATTTCTCTTCCATAGGCAAACATCAAAGTTTGTAACAGAGTTGATTCTGTTGGGATCATGAAGCATTGGAGCTTACATTTTCATTTATTGTTTTAGAATCAGGTGGATATTTGAGTTTAGTTTGATCTTCCTATGGAAGCTGTATTGGTTGTCATCTAGCCTAAAGCAATACCATCTAGTTATGGTTAATGGTGTACATATACATCCTAAAGGGATACATAGAAAATTCCTCCCAAAAAACATCCATTTTGTCATTTTTTTTCCTCTTTTCCCTAATTTTTAGCAATAATTGGCGATAAATAAGCGATTTATCCCCTATTTTTCCTCCGGGCAACTTGGCGATATCAACTGCGACAACAAGATTTAAAACACCAGATGCAACTAAATTTGACTATGAGCAAATTTACCTTTTGTACTCTAGTCTTTGCTTCTATGAAATCCTTTCGTAAGTTACTTCTTGCACCTCTCTCCTTGTTCAAATGTTAAATTTTTAATGGATTTTACAACATTAATGATAAAAGAAAATAGTTAAAAACTTAAAAGATTAGGACAAGTGAATATCATCTTTTTTTTTTCTTTTTTTTTGAGATATTCCAACAATTGATTTGCACAAGGTCATGATTTGTGAAGGTGGATTTTAAGAACTTTCGATAAAGACAAGATCCCCTAAAAACCCTTATGCCTTATGCTGTTTGTACTATCTACTATGAAACCCTTGTCTGCTGCACTTACGAATTGTAGACAACTATGGAAAGATATCAGTTGATTTTTACCATGTAGGCATCTTGTGGTTCCAATGAAAAGATGTTGTGAATGGATGCCCTTTAACTTTTGGTAAAATTGCATTATTGACCTCCCCTAAGGTTTGGCATAAATGCAGTGATTCCCCCTCATTTTAAAATATTGCACTGCCCTCCTCCATGGTTTCTATTGCCATAAACCTCCCCTCGACAAAAAGTTTTTTGTTTGGGTATAAAACGACATACAGTTTTGCCTGATCTCATCAAATAAAACCAAAAATACCTATTTTACCCTCACTTACAAATTGAAAAACAAATTAAAAAAAAAAACGAAAATGAATTTGTAAAGCGTGACATGAATTTGGCACGGAGGGTGACTAATTGTACTTTCAGATCATTGTTTGCTATAACACATCTTGTCCTTTTATGATGCTTTTATATACAACTATTTTGTTGAGTGAGCTCTTATTTCATTGGGGATCGTCAAATTAATCCTTTTATTTATTCGTGCAGAACGGTGCGATAGCCGAGGCCATCCGAATCTGGAAGAGCAATTTTGACAAGGAGTTCCTCGGGGTCGAGGAGTGCCCCATCTGTTACAGCATCATCCACACCACTCATCATAGCCTCCCCCGGCTGGCTTGCAAGACCTGCAAGCACAAGTTCCACTCCGCCTGCCTCTACAAGTGGTTCTCAACCTCTCACAAGTCAACGTGCCCCTTGTGCCAGACCCCCTTTTGAGATCTGTTCTGTCTCTGCTCGACCTTCAAAACGAGCCCCAGAATCGTTCAAGGTGCCCACTTGTACAAACTCCAGAATCGGGCTATTCTGGGTATGTGTTCCAACGATCAGTACGAAGTATGTTGGGGTGGCTGAGCTGAATGTTGAATGTTTCTTTCAATTACGTGCGTATAATTCTTTAGGAAAACAAAAAACTATACATTAGGGAAATTCAAAATGAAGCTGCGTAATTGTAGGATCCGTCGAGCGGTAATAGATCTTTCTATCAATTTTGAGGAGTTGGTTTCAATTGCGCATTGTGAAAGATCAAACTGGGGGAAGTTTTGTAATATCCCAAATTACTCGAAAGATATTCGATCATACGCTGTTACAGTTCCTGTTCTTACTCCTTTTCCTTTTGTTATCTCAAATGATGTATCATATCACACAGTATATATGAAAGTTTCTTCGGGTGTAGTTCTCAGACGAAGAGCGTACCTGGTGATCGGGGCTCCTGGTATGGTTTTATTTGTTAGAGCTGATATTCTTTCGATTTCCTGAAGATTATCCTGTGCTCCTATCAGTTCACTGATGCCTATTTGCTTGCACTTTGTTCTCACTTTGATTTCTGCAGTGTAGAGATGCTCCACCAGAATAGTCCCACACTGGCTAGGGTAGCGGGATTTTGTTGGCTTTATATACCTGTTGTGCTTTCCTCCCTTCATAAGGTCGACCTTTTGGAGCACACCGGGTGATGTCGTAATTTTTATTTTTGATCCAATGACTATATCAAATGGCAACACGTATGTATTTGGTGCAGATGGAGACGTGTTGGATCCACTAGGGATTGAATACGATTTGGCGGCCAAACTGATCCACCGCGAGACAGGGCTCGAGGAAATCACATTTGGCTTTGATAGCCAGAGGCATGCAAGGGCACATGGGGGCAAGAAGCAAAGTTGATGAGGACCTATGCCGAATAGGTGGCTCGAGCAGGGAAAAAAACTTGGGGAGGCCCTATTTGGGACGCCATCCCCCGACCCTTCGATGGGTTTTTTGTTCGGGCACCTCGAGGAATGAACTGCATTGGCCCCGATAACACTCCGATCCAAGGGTGTAGGCTTGGCATCCCTAATTCGGACGGTTCCTCTGAAGTAGTAGTCCTCGCAGAGTGTGATGGGCACACACTTGTGCATGGCAAGTGAGATGCTGTCAAGCAGGTGGTGGATGGTAGTAGTATTGTTTGAGGCTGATAGTGATGGGTCCGCTGATGGAGCCCTACGGTGTGAGGTTGGAGACAAAGGAGGTCATCTATAACGAGGCTAATGAGCGTAAAATGGAACCCAACGATGGTTGAGGCTGGAGACAGGCGTCCAAAAGCCGATGATGGTTGAGGCCAGAGATTGAGGAACTAGAAGCCTAGAAGATCTTCAAACTACAAAAATCCAAGAGATTTTTACCAAAGTGACCATCAGGTTTTGTCGTATTTCTCAAACTAAGTATAGAGCCCGAAAACGTTACTCTTTTGACCACCTTCACGTGCCGATTCAATGGCACGAGTGTTTTATGACTTTTTATGATCATTTTTTCTATAACAGTAGTAAAAATATTGGTTGAATAATTTTACGTCGGGTTTACGTCGATGAAGAGGTTCCGATAGGGTTCTGACGAGGTTCCGATGAGGTTCAGGTGATGAAAAGGTTTCGGCGAAACGTAACGAAAATATAAATAAAATATAACCAAACGTAAAATTTGTGTTTGGATCTCTATTGGTTTCACGAAAGAAGAAGTGATTTGCTACATAAGGATATTTTTGTCTCAAATTCTTTTGGTGGTTATAAAAGTAACGTTTTTGGGCTCTGTACTTAGTTTGAGCAATACGACAAACCTGGTGGTCA
The DNA here is from genome assembly GCA_947650365.1 of Chamaelirium japonicum. Taxonomy (NCBI): domain Eukaryota; kingdom Viridiplantae; phylum Streptophyta; class Magnoliopsida; order Liliales; family Melanthiaceae; genus Chamaelirium; species Chamaelirium japonicum. The sequence continues at coordinate 19,975 of CANTAL010000128.1, read as the reverse complement.
GTTTGGGAAAAACCTCAAAATCCAATGATGGTTGAGGCCAGAGATTGATGAAGCCAGACGATACCAAAATCGGAGTACGGTGGCTCCAAAAATCCGACCGCAGTTGAGGCTGGAGGTGGAGGAATCCGACGTGAGGTGAGGATTGGAGATGGACGAAGCTGATGGCGGCGGATGCCAAAGCTAGATAAAGCCGGTGGCCGGAAATGGATGAAGCCAGTGGTGGTGGATGTCTGGTGCTGTGGAGGCTGATGGTGGTGGGAGTGTCTTGCAATGGTGAGGAAGACCTCCACTTATGGTGGAGTGTACTTTATGCTTTCTAATATCACTCAGTTTATTTCTATACATATAAACTAAAGGGCTTTATACCAGATCCGCCAAGAAACTTAAATAAAAATAGTGTCGGATCTCTTTTCTAAACTAACTACCAAATAAGACCAAACAGTGTCAATATTATCTTTTTATAATTTTTTTTTAAAATATTTCAAAATGATAGACATAGGGAATGACCATAAACCCCTTTCAAAATAGCCAAGCATACGTCATGACTATAGTCATATTTTTATCTTACAGAATAATATGTAGACACTTGAGTCGATCGATTCTAAGTTTTGAAATTTGACTCTGCATTGTTTATTTGTCTCTATAGGTTGATAGTACGACTTACTTGGGAGGGACAAAATTGGCATTGCAACTACCCCTGGTTGTTTTGTCTGGTTTGATTGTTTTGTTTGAAAACTGTCCGTTTTGATATATACTTTACTTTTACGGTTTTATCCGATAGTTTGTTTTTCTAAACTATTTACAATGGGCTCAACTTCAATGTTCACTCCTTCCACACATAATTCGACTAATTCTTTATTTAATGGATAACAGGAGGTAACTGAGAAATAAGACTCCCCAATACTAGCTTGATGTTTCACATGCAAATGATTTGCCATTATTCATTGGTATACCCAAACACTCATCAAAGTTAGATGGAGAATAAAATCAATAATTCTTCATATACAGGGATAATCTTGCAAATAAATAGAGGTTTTTCCTATAATGGCTCCTAACTTTGTCATATTGCTGGGAATAGATCCGGTTGTTTTTTGCATTACTTTTCTAGCCCTCCATATGTACGAAATGTCACATCCGAACAAATGTTAACTCTTTTGTGATCAATTTACCTTTATGATATAACCGGTGGTGTATAAACCGATAGTATAAAAAATAAGAAGAGAAAATAGTTCTTTTTCCTCGTTCTCTGTAAATTCTACTCATCGGAATTCGTGGTTCCAAGCGCCGAAGACAAAGAAGATTGTCTAGGGTTTCTTTCAAGTCGAAATCGAAGAAGATCGGGGTTTAAAATGTCATAACAATCAAAGTACTCGTCTTCCTCACTCTACACTATGCCATTATTTGAAACCCTAGATATCCATTGTCCTCTTCACTTGTTTTCTAGCCGAAGGTCATAAACCTTAAGAAACCCTAGAAACCAGGTACGTAACCCTTAAAAACCCTAGACATCTAATGTACGTAGCTCTTAGAAATCCTAGTCCCCATAATAATAAAATTCCACCATGACATTCAACATGCTCCAGCGCATATATACTCTCGTTCTTCAAAAGTAGTTATTGAGATACAATATAAGCTGAAGCATGATAAGCTATAGTAAATGCACCGGCGCATTTAAAACATATGAATCCAAAACATCCCCATACTAAAAAAATGTTAGTATTGAGATACAAAATGCACCAGCACATTTAAAAGTGAGTATTGAACTTTTAAATAATATGAACCCAAAACATCCATATACTAATAAAATGTTAGTATTTTAAATAGTATGAATCATGATAATTACGGTAATTATGAAGCATAATAATTATGGTAAAATAGTATGAAGCATGGTTATTGAGATATAAAATCCTCTAAAGCATGGTAATTATGGTAAATGCGTCGGTGCATTTTAATTAATATGAATCCAAGACATCCCACATGAGCGCCGGCGCCGATGCATTTTAACTACGGTAAATGTGCCGGTGTATTTTAATTAAATATGAACCCAATACATCTTCATATGCACTGATGTTTTTTAATTAATATGAACCAAGATATCCCTATATAAACGTCGGCTGCCGGTGCATTTTAACTATGGTAAATATATTGGCGTATTTTAATTAAATATGCACCCAATACATCCCCATATGCGTTTGCGTATTTTAGAAGTAATATGCGATTGACTTAGTTTGTTCATATTTTAATATGCAGATGGCACCAAGAAAAAGTGTTAGATTTCAAAAATCCATTATGCAAGATGATCATTCAGAAATTGAAGAGCATTCCAAAGATTCATCTGAGAGTCCGAAGGGCATTAAACGTAAGAGAATATCAGAGAGAATTAGAGGGAGGAGATTGGAAGGTGAGGCCTATGAAACATTCAACAAATTTGTTCATCATGAGGATTTTGGATATTTTTCGAAAATTCCCTAAAAGAATGTATATGCTTAGGAAATCTTGTTTTAGCCTTCTGCTGGACATAAAAAATGGAGCAGTGTTGTTCGTCCCACAACGTGCACATTATATGCTTCAAAAATATACTGGAAATCATTACTTCAAAATAGGAAGTAAAATATATTTTTTTTCTAAGAGGGAATTCTATGTAATTCTTCTTCTACAACACAACCTTATGAAAAAGCCTACTGAAAAAGATGATTTGAATGGCGACCGACTGATGAATGTCTATTTTCCTTGGGGGATAAAGGTGACACAGAAGAAGCATGTGTCTGTAATAATTGGATGCATCTCAGATGCTAATACTGTGAAGCTTGTTCTTATACTTATATTGGAGAGTTATTCTTAGGGCTAACCCCTCTAACATCATTTGGTCATACACACTTGCTAACGACCTTGAGGTCTTCAACAATCACCCATAGGGTGACATTACATACAAAGCCTTTAAGCATGCGGTAAATATAACAAACGTGGAAGCAATGAGGCCAATGAAGTACTATTTATTCGGTTGCGCTCCAGCGTTGCAGGTATGCAAAATTTTCAAACAATAATACTATTTTATATTTACATAGTTAAATAAGTCCATATACTCTTGTAGGTTTAATTTTTTGAGATGATTCCAGATTTGGAAAACTTTTGCATAACTAAAAAGATCAAACCATTGTTTCCTATGATATATAATTGATATAATTTTTAAAGTGTTACATGAGCAAATTGTTAAGTTCTTCAGCAGTGACGATGTAAGTATTTAATCCAATTTGTTTTATTATGATTGTTAATAATTATATATCTAATACTTAGAAGCACTGGTGCCGACACATCTTTGTAATAAGTTATTGTTTGTTCTTTATACTGTGTCAGCGCATTTTTATAATAAATTCTTATTTATTTTGTATACTACGCCGGTGTATCTTTATAATAAGTTTTTGTTTGTTTTGTATACTGCGCCGGCACATCTTGATAATAAGTTATTATTTATTCTTTATACTGCTCCGATGCATCTTTATAATAAGTTTTTGTTTATTTTGTATACTGTGCCGGCACATCTCGTTATTTTTATCTTTTATTAACCACGTTATTGTTTATTATAATATTGTAGGTTCTGATTTTGGATGAGATTGAAATATCTTTAAATGAAATTATAGGATTTGAAAAAAAAGATGATTTTTAAAGAAAGAAGAAGTTGAAGAAGAATAATGAGAAAAAGAAGAATGTGGTGGTGGATGAGGATGAACAAGATGATGAAAAATATTTTACCCACCATAAGAAGTTTGATATTGTTTCTTTACTAAATGGTTGGATTGAATAAGAAGAAACTCCTCAAACAACTCCGTAAACTTTTTTTAGTATAAGAAAGAAGAGTAATGAAATAAAGGCTAATGCTTTATATCATTTAGAAGCAAGAGTGACTCAGCTGTAGAAGATAGTTGTTACCCAGCAAATTAAAATCAATACTCTAAAATGTGTGCATTCAACCGGAGGAGACTATGATATATCTCATTTTGTAAATAATTTAGATGTTCTTATTGAGAATCTTCAATTTGTAAATATTGATGATGATGTGGAAAAGGAGAAGGAAAAGAAACAACAACACCAGCAACAACAACAACAATAGAAATAGTAGCAGCAGAAACAACAATACAAATAATATCAATAGAAGAAGCAGGGAGACTAGAGTGAGGAGGAGGAGAGGGAGAAGAAAAAAAGGAAGAGGAAGCAGAGAGAAGAGAAGAGGAAGATAGAGGAAGAGAAGAAAAGGGAGGAGGAGAAGAAGAGAGAGAAGGATGAGAAAAAGTAGAAAAAAAAGGAGAGGGAGGAGGAGAAGAGGAAGCAGAGAGAAAAGTAGGAGATAGAGGAGGAGGAGAGGATTTAGAGAGAGAATAAGAAGAGAGAGAAGGATGAGAAGAACGAGAGGAAGCAGAGGGAGGAGGAGGAAGAAAGCAGAAGGAGGAGAATGAGAGGGAGTAGATAGAGGAGAAGGAGAGGAAGCAGATGAAAAAGGAGAAAGTAGAGGGAGAAAGAGGAGAAAAAGTAGATGGAGGAGAGAGAGAAGAAAAGGGAGAAGGAGGTGGTGGGAGGGAGGAAGAGAGAAAACAGAAGGAGGAGAAGGAATAGAGGGAGGAGGAAAAGAGGAAACAAAGAGATAAGGAAGAGAGGGATGAGGAGGAGAGGAAGTAGAGGGAGGAGGAGGAGGAGAATGAGAGGACGCAGAGGGAGGAAGAGGAGAAGAAGTAGAGGGAGGAGAAGTGGGAGGAGGAAAAGAGGAAGCAGAGAGAGAAGAATGAGAGGGAGCATAGGGAAGATGAGGAGAGAAAGTAGATGGAGGAGGAGAGAGGAGGAGAGGAAGGAGGATGAGAGGGAAGAAGATAGGAAGGAGGAGGAGGATATAGAGACTACTTTTTCACAAGAAAGCACAGGAAATAGGGTATATAAATGATATGCAAAGTCAGTAGTTTTCTAGGCGCTAGCACATCCTTTGTTAGGCGCAGTGCATACTTAGTTAGGCGTCAGCACATCCTTAGTAAAAGTGCTAGCGTATCCTTAGAAAAACGCCAGTGCAGCCCTACTAGTTTTGAGCCGATATAATATAGAGAGGGTGTATTTTCTATACCCCCAATAATGATAACATATTCTTACTTTTTGATAATTTATAATCTAATTTTGATTCATAGTATATATTTATTTTTATTGATATTTCAAACCCTTACAAATACACCAGTGTATCCTTATTTATGTATTCTATATAACATTTAATTCTTAGAGCTGCTCATAAATTTAAGAAATGGATGAACATTCAAAAAAATAAGTCTGAACAATAGAAGAACATACATAAATGTTTTGGATACATGTGAGATGAAACAATACCATAGAGAATTTAGTAAATTTACATAATAAAGTTAAAGATGCAGACATAAATATTCTTCATATATAAGACTGTAAATATATTGTTATCCCAATTAATTGCAACCAACAACACTGATACTTGGGGGTATTAGACATACAGAAGAAAATGATAGTGGTTGTTGATTCTATATTTAAAAACCACTTTAACAAGTACAAAAATAATCAATGACTTCTTCTACACCATTCCAATTATTTTATATAGCTTGGGCTATAAAACTGATTTCAAAGGAAGTGCATGGACTACTCAAAACAGCAAAGAAGAATACAAAATACAAATAAATGAGTAAGTTTTAAAAAAATATTATATATTTTGTATTGATTTATTTGTTATTGTAATTGAGTTTAAAGTGTAATTGTTCATGCCAAATTTTAGGTATAATTGGGGTGTTTACATGATGACATTTTTGAAGTATTTCACGACCAATATCAAGGTAGATTTCTTATAACATGATATAATTGCGATAAAAATAAATAAATATGAGTTACTGATGGGCTCTTTTTTTTTATTCTGAATAAGAAGCAATGTAAACTTTGAATAAGTTATTCCCTGAACTTGTTGAATGTAAACTTTGAAGGAATTGGTTGAATGTTAATTTTGTAAACTTTGTCCTCTATGACTTTGGTGAGTTAAATATAAAATTGATAAACTTTGTACTTTATAATATTAGACGTCGGTGTCTTGTATATTGGGCGTCGACGTCTTGTGTATTAGATACTGGGGTCTTATGTTATGGGTGTGTTGTACTATAAGCACCAACAACTTATGAATTGGGCGTTGATGTCTTGTGTTATGGGTTTCGACGCTTTGTGTATTATGTATTGTACAATAAATATATTAAATTATTCCATCGGAATAGCTATAAATGTATTAAATTGGCTCCATCAATGAGTGTTAAATATCTTATCCGAATTAAATAGAAAATAAATATTTTTTTAATGCTATTAAAAAAGGTTAAGGTAGGGCTTTTCGTAGTCCTTTTTCATTCGAATTCTTTTTCTTCTTTATCACCACTTCTTATGAAAGATCGTAGTAAACAAGGTCTTCATCACCCTAATTTATTTTTGCATTATGTATTTTTATATTATTTTTTTAGATAAAATTTAAATCATTGTTTTAGATAGGTGGAACCTGAACTCTTGTTCATATCCCCTTATAAGATGTTCACGCAGTGGTTCCTTGTAAAATACTAACTTCTAACACCTCCGATAATTCTGGAAGAAGTTTTTATTCATGTTCCCTACCAGAGGTTGATATGGTCTTAACTTTAACGTTATTTTCAAAAATTTATAGGTTTTAAAATTAATTTTTTTTGTAAACTTGAGTGCAAGCAAATAGGTATAAATTTTTTATGTGGTGCGATCAACTTTTTTTGGTTGAGCATCAATGCATCTATGGGGATGCTATAAACCAATTACAAAACAAAGTAAATAGACTGAAAATCAAGCTGAAACAATATGAGCTGATAATGGACCAAATAAGAAAGAAATTATTTGATTTGATGTTGGTTTCTTCTTTCATTGACAAATTTTCTTTTTTGAATATTGTTGACTAAGGGTTATTTTAATAATAATAAGAAAGAAATAACTTTATTTGTTGTCTTTGATTATACTTAATGAATTTGGTGAGTTATTCTCTGACATAAAATTAATTTGATAAGCTAGTCAAGACACAAAATAGTTTTAGTTATTGAATATACCTGATGAGTATTTAGTGTCAACGCCTTGTGTATTGGGCGTCGATAACTTAAGTATTGGACACCGGTGCCTTGCGTAGTGGACGCCGACATGTTGACTATTAGGCGTCAGCGTCTTTTGTTATAGACACTGACGTATTGTGTATATTGCACTGATGTATTTTATGCGGTGCACCAACGCATTCAATATTGTGCACCGGTGCATTCTATACAGTACGCTAACATATTCTTTGTGGTGAATTAAAAAAATTTCTTTGAATAAACAACAACATCATGGAATTAGAAAGTTATATGACTTTCTGTTGTGACCAGTATGTTTATATCTGCCACACTTAATGGTCCTGCGCTTTTTTCCTTGAGATAATGTGTTTATTTTTTAGCCTTCCTGTTGGATTTTTCATAGCTGGTGGTGATATCTTATTTGCAAGTTCTATTTCAGTATGTATTATCCACTGACTTTTGTTGGTAACCGAGTGGATAAACTCTTTATATACCAATTGGTAAGAATCTGCACTGTAGTAGTGTACACAATAGCAATAGAGATTCATCTTATATTGTGCAAATTTTAACTAAAGCATAAGCACAGGACATTACCATTACGTCAAATTTATGACAACCATATTTTCCCTTACTTGAACACGACATGATTCTGCTACTCCAAAGATTTGATCATATATTCGTCTACATTAATTGGATAACAAAACGTGTTACGAGCAATATTCAAAATTTTCATATCAGTCAATATTTTGACACTCTAGATATAAAAATATTTTGATAGTGTGGAAATATTATAATTTTATAAAAATAATGAAAATATTCTGATAATATGAAAATATTATAATTTTATAGAAATAATAGAAATATTAATTTTTTAATAAATTTTTTAGTGAATCTATGGATAGTCATAAACATGTTATATATACGCAATTTGGAACACTCACATAATATTTGTATCCTATCTAGGGGTGTGGAGCTTCACAAAGCATATATTATATATTTGAGTCTATGAGTTTTGTGCAGTCTTATTTGGTCCTATTTTGATTTCTATTTTTTAAATAATTTTTAATCTTTTATATGGATAAAAATATTTTTAAAATAAAGATTAGTTAATTGTTAAAATAATGCTTCAAATGATTTTGAAAACGGACTTAAAACAAGAAAGTTGTGCAAGTTTGAAATCATACCAAAATTATACTGAAATGCGAAACACTATTTTTTTTTACTAAGTCTAGAAAAAATAGTTTTTATTAAGAAACATTTCTATTCATTCAATTTTTTTTAAAGAACCATGGTTTTCTAGATGTACTTGTAGTTTTATATCTTGTGGAATTTTTTGAGCTAAAACGGAGTTGATTTACCTACTTTTCTCAACATAAAAATTTAGAAAAACCAAAAAAACTATTTTCTTCTACTAAAACTAAAAGTATACTTTTTTATTCACTTGATTTTTTATTTTTTGATATTTTTATTAAAATCAAATGGGGGTATTTGCTTTTTTATATATAAGTAAATTGATAAAATAAAAATTAAGTAAAATAATATTTACTTAAATATTATTGTATACTAGTAATGCCCGTGCTTGTCGGCATGCTGGAGATTTCGAGGATGAGGATAATATTTCGAGGCAGGTGACAATATTTCAAAGGCTACAAAAAAATATTTTGAGAGTAATAATAATATTTTGAGGGAGATAACAATATTTGAGAGTGATAACAATATTTTTTAAGGGAGATAATAGTAGTAATGTTCTTGCTTGTCGGCACGAACATTCAGCGAGGACGCCTACATTTGGTGGCAGCGTCCACATTCTGTGAAGACACCCACATTTGGTGAGGGCGCCCATATTTCTTATTTGGCGAGGGCATCTATATTTGTTAATTAAAGACGTCCATATTCGGCAAGAACACCCCCATTCAGTGAAGGCGCACGCATTTGACGCGAGGGCGGACATATTTCAGCAGGGCACCCACATTTGTCATTACTTGGACAACCGCCTTTGAAGCCATTGGCACTATAGTGGCCGCCTTCGACAACAAAGGATAGTAGGCCGCCCTCACCCTCGACAAAATCAAGTTATCTAACGTAGAGCGGATTGGCAAGATGCACACTCCACCCTTACCCACTCTCCATCCGCCTCACATATTGGATCAACATAGAAAAATGAATAAAAAAAAAGACAACCAATTTTGCAAAAACTCGTGCTCTCTCTCTTTCTACCCCACCTTGTCACCTTCTTCACATATTTAATCAACATGAAAAAAATGAGAAATAAAAAAAAATATGTTGGACGATGTGGCGCACGACGTTTGGGCCGTAAGAAAGTGCTTCACTTCACTGTCGTGGGGCCCACTATGATTCAAGAGACATGGGGTACCAGGCCCCATCACATGGAGGCAATGGCCCCCAGCACTTAGAGCGCGCTGATAGGATTTGGCCAATGGTTGTAGCATACGCAAGATGTGCTGAAAATTTTCCCACGGGGGAGAGAGAGAGATAGAGAGATCGGGGGAAGAGAGAGAGAGAGAGAGAGAGATTAGAAGAGAGATAGAGACGAAAAGAAAGAGAGATTGTGGGGGAGAGAGAGAGAGAGACGGAGAGAGTGATCGGGGGAAGAGAGATAGAGAGAAAAAAATTAGTATAATAGTGATACCATCTTAGCTGGCATCACGAATTAATAAAAAAAGTCGGATCCAACATCTCTCTTCACAATAGTCGTTTATCCCTCCCACGTATGTGATCTTTTCGTGAGTAAAAGATCAAGTAGGAAAATTAATTTCCTAAGTAACATATTACCTATTCAATTGATGTCTCAGGAAAAAAAATTTCGTTGTTCTTTTGAACTGGAGAAATTCAACAACTTTTTCCTAAGACATCAATTTTAGTGTTCTTTTTGACCCTGGAAAAATTAAACAACTTATGTCAAACTTTTGACAAAACCAGGTATAGGCCCTTAACTATTTTGCAATATTAGCCACGGGACACTATAATTTGCTATATTAGCTAAGGTCCTTATAAGTGCATCTTTTAGTTAAGTGGGCTCCACTTTTAGTTCATAAAAGGTTCCTACATGTTTCAAGTGCATGTGCATATACATGTAGTTGTGGAGAATTTTCACCTAACTGTGCATCTTTTCACCCCAATCAGCCAAAGCAGGAGAGAGAGAGAGAGAGAGAGAGAGAGATAGAGAGAAAGAAATAGAGAGAGATAGAGAGAGATAGGGAGAGAGAGAGAGAGGCCCGATCTGTCGGAGCCCAGGCCAGATTCGATTAGTCGGAGCACGGGAGCAAAGCCCAGACGCCAGATCTACCGGTCGCACAGGCCAGATTCGCTGCCGATCCGCTCGAGCGCGCGCACGAGAGAGAGGCTTGGCCGGTGGTTGTCGGCGGTCGGCGCCAGTCGCGCAGGCTAGATGGCCTTGAGCTCGCTAAGGGGGTTCTCGTCGCCGGTGAGAGAGGACCCAGAGCCGGTTTGGTGGTGGTGGCTCCGCCTGCCGACGGTGGTGGTGCTGCTGCCGGGCTTGTAGATGGCCTTGAGCTCGCTAAAGAGCTTGTAGTTGCCGGCGGCAGCGGTGAGGTTCCCTTGGCCGGGTTCTCTGCCCTCTTTGCTCTTCTTGCAATAAGCATTGGTGGAGCTTGGAGAGGGGGGGCCATCGGGTAGGAGTTTCTAGGAGAGAGAAAAGAGAGGGACAATTAGAAGAGAGGGAGAGAAGTTCGGAGAGGGGGGGCGATCGGGTAGGAGAGAGAAGAGAGAGAGAGAGAAAGGGACGGTTAGGAGAAAGAAGAGAGAAAGGGAGTCCGTGGATGAGAGAGAGAGAGTCCTATCGGCCCGTTGCATCGGCAGCCAACGCCAAGGCCAGCCGCTCCCCGGCCTGTCCCGCCACCATTGTCGCGCCGCACCCAACAACCACCTAACCTCCTTTCCTCCCTGCAGCCAAACGATGCCTTGACCCCACCACCCTCTCTCCTTCCCCTCGCTGCAATGGCAACCACCCCACCTCCTTGCCTCCTCCGTTGCACTCGCAGCCGTGCCGTGACAACCCGAATAAAGAGAGAGAGAGAGAGAAACCAATGAAGAGAGAGATCGTAGGAGGGAGAGAGATGGAGATAAGAGAGAGACGCAGAGAGAGAGATCAGAGATAAAAGAGAGAGAGAGAAACTGATGGCTGTGATCTCTCTGTTTTTTGCAACCGGAAAAGAATTATGGCGGAGGGGGACCACATACAGATGACAACTATGGGCAATTAACCCTTGGTAAGAAAATGTGTGAACAATCATATCAATATCGAATATATCCTTTTTTTTTTTACACGAAAAGCCCTCTAAACGATTATTACATTTTTTTTTACAATCAGGTCCTTTACTAATTTATTACTTCCTACATTTAATTTCATCCCCATATTTTAACTCGATTCAATCTCAACTGTTCCCACTACCCAGATGAATCGTACTCACCCTTACAACAGCTTACCTTGCCCCCTCATTCTATCCCCCTCTCAAAGACAGATTATGACATTTGTTTGTACCCCCCATAAAACCCTCCCCTATTATATAGATAAATAAGCTGTTGATAACCAAACTCCCCAGTCCCCTTTTATACCCAGTCAGTCCCAATATTTTGGTACCAAAATCCCAAAATTTCTCAAAATTTTCTAATATCTTCGAAAATTTTCATGAAATTTATGTTTCAGTGTATTTTGGCATGGATTATCGTGATATTTCATACCGATAAATATATCGTGCGAAATATCACGATATTCTCATGAATCCCATTCCGTTCGATACAACATATGAGGTTTTGTGTCGAGATTTCATAAAATCGAGATATTTTGCGATATTTTTGTGATTTATTTTGAGATTTTGAACATTGGTTACGAGCTTTCTCCATATTTTTTGACAACTCTTTTTGTGCCCATATAGTCAGTTTTGTTGCCATCATTAATGTAGTGTTTCTACGTTTGAAACAAAAACTTTGGACCTTCAATCGAAACTTCTCGATTAGCATAGAGATATAATACTCTCGTACTCCTTTCAACACACTATTGTAACTTTTAGAAGAACTAGTTGTAATGATATTGTATATTCTTCGTGAAAAATAAGTCGTCATCTATCTTTCTTTTTTAATTTTACGAAGCCATTTGTATGCATCTTTATTCAGTTCTCTCATGGTTGCCATTACCTTTGTGTATGTGTTTGCTTTTGTTGTCTTTGCAGTCGTATAGAAGTATGGATAAAGCCTTGTTTGTTTGAATTTTACATATATAGTTTGTGATATATGAAACACACAATAACCATGATATGCATCCGAGAAGACTAAATGCACTTGAGATACTAAACTCCTGCGTTGATCTGATATAATTCCTAGATCCATAATAGGCACCAAGGTGGCTCTCAATTGTGTCAAAAACCAATTACAGCTATCATTATTATCTGATTATCCAACTAATCGCAATCAAAAAGATATAATTATTACCATTCAATGTGGTCGTAATAAAATAATATATCATTGTACTTTTCCATTAGATGTGACCCATCAACAGCTATTACTGATCTTAACAACTATCTTTAAATAGTTCTTATAGATTGATCGAATGCCATAAAGAGGCGTTTGAACCGTCATTCTTCTTGTAAATTTTTTGTAATTGTTTCTTGATTTTGTTTCTCAAGCTCTTAACAATATACAGGAAGCATAGTATATGAATCCTTATATGATCCTTTTAGCTTCTGAATTGCTATCTCTTTTGTTATCTATGTTTTCTTATAGCTAATTTTCACTCCATACTCTTGCTGAATATTATATATAATAGCCTTTGGTATATACAATATGTGTGAAGTAAGCCGAGACATCACAAACCCACTAATCAACTTACTCGTGGCTTGTTGATGATCAACCTCACATTACGATAACGGGCAATTATGTTGCGATGCTAATCATTTAATTTAAATATATCATTCTCTATCAACTTAGAAGCATGTAACTGCTAAAGACAATAATTCTATTTATAAATTATAGTATATCTCGTTTTGTTGGATTTTAAAACTTTATACTCAATTTTTGCATATAAAGTGTATTTATTTAACACTGAAATCATTATTTTTTTATTCTTAAACATCTGAAAGAGCTAAGGTTCTTAGATGTCATTATTTATTTCAATGTCATTAGGGAACTCGCCATTCACATATGTATCTTCAAAATCAGATAATGATTTATTCATTATCTCTTGTTCTTTTTTGACCTTCTCAATCTAACATTTTTCAATACCCTCTTGTTGACCAATATATTTCTTTGGAATTATGAAACTTCCTTTCTTTGAAGTTATTAAAGTCCTACAATTACAAGTACATTTATAAGAAACCAAACTACATATACATAAATTAATAAAATTATTATAAAATAACACAATGCTATACAAACCTAATTATAAATGATGAAGAAAATATAAGGGAATAGTTTCTTTCGGAAGTAGCATGAATAGGACTTGGCATGCGCTGAATCAAATCATATCCAATATGACATTTGTTGTCATTGATTTCGAACAAAGAATTTAGTACATCACAACTATATCCACTGCTTTTCAATAAAATGAATTACCATCATGATTTGTAAGCTTTATGTTAAGGTTTATCCTCTGGTCAATATGATCTACTTTAGTGTTTTGGTCCAACCTTAAATCAGGAATAAGATATTCATTCAAGTCTATGATAAAACTATCATTTCTTAACTACATGGCTGAATCTTCTATCTTTATTACTGGAGGTATATCTGGATGTTTAAAAATTTCGATATACTTTGGCTCGTCTGGTAGATATTTCGGGTAACTTTCTCTTAAAAAGAAATGACGGGCTGTATATAGAAACATTACCTTTCATTTCTTTTGTTATGATCGTCGGGATATTAGTATTGTTCACGTTACACATATTTTGCGCGATAAATAAAACTATATCATCATCATCCATAATATCTACAGGAGGACATATAATTATACTAGGATAAAAAACCTTCACAGAACTGTCATATTCTTTAACACTAATATTCGTGATCTAATAGAGTTCTTGAATAAGTTGGGCAAAGGTAGCAGAGAATCGCAAGTTAAATGTTTGGGTTGTACCTCTCTTGTACTTATATTTTTTCTTGACTTTAACCAATTCCCTATCATAAATATATAATATGGGTAGTTGTAAATCCATATATGATCCACTACAACAACAATAAATAAGGATTTTAAGGATCAACATAGACTTCAAAATTTAGTGTCTATTGAATTGCACCGGCATAGTATTAAATATGCATCGGCGTAGTAGTACATATGCGCTGGTGCAATAGTAAATATGCACCGATACGTTTTTTAATATACGCCGGCGTATTATTAAATATGCGCTGACACATTGTTAAATATACGCCGGTGCATTAACAACTCGTCTCGAATTTTACTGCACAATAAGAAATAACTATGAATATTTGGCTTCATTTAAGGAGTATGATACTTGCAAATATATGATACGGCTATAGAATGGGGGATAAAATGGTGGATTTAGGAGATTTATGGTTTTACCTCTTGGACAACTACTTGAAGTTCCGGCAAACCTTGTATATGATCTCGTTTGAAATCGGATACTTGAGATTTGATTGGGGGATCTAGTGGGTGAAGATGAGGACAGATCCCATTTGAAATCAGATATTTGAGCTTCAATTGGGGGATCTCATATGTGAAAATGAGGACGGATCCCCTTTAAAATCAGATACTTGAGCTTCTATTGGGGGATCTAATGGGCGAAGATGAGGATGGATCCCCTTTGAAATCGGATACTTGAGCTTCTATTGGGTGATCTAATGGGCGAAGATGAAGATGAATCACCTTTGCAATAAGTCAATGCTCGTCGAAATTTGGAATCGTACGAGATGAGAACAGATCACCTTTGAAATCGGACAACTACTTGCAGATTTGGCGTACTGGGTAGTTGATTTCTGGATCTAATTTGTGAAAGCGTCTGTCGATCGAGATTATGGAAAAAATTTAAGGGTCTTCCCTTTGAAATTGGAGATGAAGACTTTTTAAGTTACGAGAGTACTTTGGTCACAAAAAAAAAAATGGTCAAAAAAGTAATGCAAAAAACAACCGGGTCTATTCCCAGCAATATGACAGAGTTGGGTGCCATTCTGGGAAAAACCTCAATCAAATATGTACGTGGGGGCATCAACCATCTTTTGAAGCGTTGGCCGATGTAGTGCTCGTTAGAGCATCTCCAATGGACTCAAATCAACTCCATCCTTCACTATTGTATTGAAAAGCCCAGCGAAACAATCGAGTTTGCCTCTCCAACGGACTCTAAAGGTTTATTATAATAGCATTTCACTACCCCTTTCCTACGCAGCGGACGAAACCCTTTGGCTACTATGTGATCCCAACAAGCAAAACACAGCACCCGAACGAATCACGTGGCTGTGATTGATTTCTGAGCGAATGCCCAAAGGAAATCACATCCGCCAAAATGAAACACAATGCCCAAACGAAACATGGCAATAACTGGTATTGATCCCCTTCTCATCAAATAGGGAATGGTTCTAGGAGTTTGTTATTAGATGATTTCTTTAAGTGGCTCAATATTCTATTGAAAAGATATTGGGAGCTTTTAGAATATGAAAAGGCTCTAGGAGTCCGTTGGAGATGCTCTTAGGTCGGTTTGTAACATCTCTTTGTCATTTATTTCCCAGAGCATTTTTTATTTCGTATTCAATTACGGGTGCTAAGGCGAAGGTTCCCACTACCCAAGCCGAGGAGTACGATTTTGTTCCAACCTTCTTAAAGAGGTTGGATGCTCCCGGTCTCTCTCATTGATCCATATCGAGGGTATGTTTGTCATTTTATAATGTTTATTATGGTGAAATGACCAAAAGCCCTCGATATGGACCAATAAGAGAGACGGGAAACATCCAACCTCTCTTTTAAGGAGGTTGGAACAAAACCGTACTCCACAGTCCACGCCGAGTGCTGCCGTCCTACTCTCGCACCAGCGCTCCCCCGGTGTCCGGACCTGTCCCCAATTATTCGGTGGGCCCCGGGCCCGTGTTCTGTCGTTTAGTGGCACACGAGCACTTACGCAGCAAACCGACGTGGCACCCCGGGGCCCACCTCCCTCCTCTCGTATTTGTTTGTCTGGTTTTCCGTTCGAAGGTGAGAGGGCTCATACACCCGCCATAAAAATAAAAAATACTCCACTCTCCCAGTCCCAGCTCTCCTCTTTCTCTCCCACCCCACCACCCAATCGAAACCCTAACCTCTCATCGATCTCTCCCGGCTCCCATGGCGTCCCTCTTCCGATCTCCCCTCTCCCGCACGGCGATCGGCTCGTTCCCCGTCGAGAGGAACCCCCCGGGTTGCAGGGACGCTCGCCTCGCGTCAATCAGGACCCCGCTTTCTCCCCAAATTCTCACCCGCTTAAGGCTTGCTGCCGAGTCCCATCGATCCTCGAAGCGAGGGTTACCCCCTCGAGTTCCTCAAGCTTCACTGGAGGTCGCTGCTGCGGCAGAGGAGAAGAGGAGGCAGGAAGAGGAGGAGGAGGGGCGGCCTTTGAGGGTTGGGATCATCTGCGGAGGCCCATCAGCTGAGCGTGGGATTTCATTGAACTCCGCGAGATCCGTTCTTGATCACATACAGGTGAATTTCCTTTGGCTGAGACTCTGTTCACTTGATATTCGTTTTACATTGGGCTGTAGTCCTGATGTCAACCAACCACGTTTTTCATGTGGATTTGTGCCCGACATCGAGAGTGAGAATGGGGGATAGGGAGAATTTCCATGTATTGGGCTGCCCTTAGGTCAACTCTAAGGAATGTACATTATAGGTGGTCACCATAGGATTGAGGAGATGAACTTTGTGCAGTGCTGAGGATCATAACTACGATAACCCTTTTGCTCAAGACTGTAACCAAAGAAAACATACCTTCATGCGCTCATGATAATACGCGTAAAGCCAAATACTCGAAGGTGAGAGCAAGAAGGTGGTCGAGGGAAAAGTCATTGGAGGGTAGAGTTGCCAACCAAAATAGAGGAAGCTATGTGTTTCATGATTAATATACTTTAGTGAGAACAGTTTCAGTCCTGAATTGAAACGGGAAGAGAGATAGAAAGGAGAAAAGGAATGCATCGTATTAAGAAAGCGACGGTACTTGCGTTCGGCGACACCATTCTGCTCAGGTAATGCAGAGCAAGAGATGCCCTGACAAGAAGGAAATCACAAAACTCACAATACGTGCGTGTGATGTGTTTGCGTGCGTGCATGCATGCCCGTGACAATTATTGTGGATTCGAATGATGTGTGCCTGTGTGTGGGTGCATGTGCATGATAGTGTTTTGTATATCTGTGTCAATTTCTTGCAGATCTAAATGCTAGACGGTGATACTTGAACTACTTCTCTTATCCAACTACAGGGAGAAGATCTTCACGTCAGCTGCTATTATATTGATTGTGATCTCAATGCATATGCAATATTACCTGCCCAGGTAGTGCTTTATCTTCTGATTCGTTTTATATAGATGAAGAATGCTATTGATAACACTATGGTCATGTTTGCTCGTATAATGCTACTCTTATGTGACATCCAAATCCAAAAACCATCACCTATTGTCCACCACATGTGCATACATGTGCTTTCTTCTTGTACTTTAATTCACATACTTATGCTGTTTCTTACATATAATGTGTGTATTTACTTGATAAGAGGCTTATGGTCAATTACAGTGTACATATGGGCTATTTATCTCCTAATAGTGGATCATTGTATTCACTCTATTCTCATTCAGTAACGCCAATAATTGTCCTCCAATATGATATATGCAAGGATGACTTGCTCTACAATCTTAAGCCTTTTGGCAACCCAAAGTCCAACTAACTAGACATATGTTATCAGTAGAACAGAGAAGCACAAAAATCAACAAATAAGAGTATTCAATGTTGGCTATTTAACTCATGGATTCAATTTTTAGCAGTGTTAGTATTATAGTCCCACCTCGGTTTGTGGTAACACAATGATGTCCGTTCTCCCTCTATATATATAGAGGTAGTCTTATGTAATGTGGGAATAGAAGAGATAATATAAGGAGTTTTTCTCCCCCAAACCTTTTCTCTCTTTCCTCTATTTGTAACATGGTATCAGAGCCGGGCTCTTGAGAGCTCGAGCATCTCCGGTTCTTGTTCCTCACGTCTCCACGACGCTGAGTTATCAGACCTTAACCCGTGCTTCTCTCTCTCTCTATCTCTCCGAGCACCGTCAGGGTTTCTCAACCCGTTGCTTCTCCCCCGGCCCGGTCGTCCGTTGCCCGTTCCAACGACACCGGAGCCGACCGGTCGACACCGGAGCCGTCCACGGCGCTGCTCCCCCTCCGGCCCGGCGTGACAGGCGGCCACCCGCGTGACAGGCGGCCACGGCGCTGCTCCCCCTCCGGCCCGGCGTGACAGGCTGCTCCCCTCCGGCCCGGTCGTCCGTCGTCCGTCCGACGACACCGGAGCGGCCGTCGACCTCGGCCCTGCACCGGAGCGAGCCCCCTGCGCCTTGTCCCCGATCACCGGCCCCGACCCTGCGCCCGGTCCCCGACCTTGTCCCCGATCACCGGCGCCGGCCCTGCGCCTGGTCCCCGACCACCGGGTGCCGGCACCAGCTCTGCGCCCTTCCGCTGCGCCCGTCTCCGGCCTCGCGCCGCCGCCCCCCCGGCACCGGAGCCGAACACGCGCCCGGCCGAGTCCGAACCGCACGGTACTATCCCGCACCGTGCAAATATCCCGTTACGGGACACGTATCCCGCACCAGTTATCTAATCCCGCACCGGACGAGTATCCCGCACCAGTATCTATCTCGCACCGGACGAGTATCCCGCACCATACCTATCCCGCACCGGACGAGTATCCCGCATCTTTACCTATCCCGCACCTGTGCCTATCCCGTACTGCTCTTCCTACCTGCGCTGCGCCCTGTAACTCATGGCCTTTTCTGATCAGGCCTCTGGAGTGTCCTCAGCCCAGTTCTCGGCAACACCTATCGAGCAAACAAGGGATTTTCTCCCAGTCTCTACGGACTTTCCTCTTGTGACAGTCGTGGATTGGACTGCGTGGTCGGCTACAGTCCGGAGTATTTTGGATGGCCGTGCCTTATACGGTCACCTCGACGGCTCAACTCCTGCTCCTACTGCAACCTCTACAGCAACTTCTGATTCTTGGAGTGTTCGTGACCGCCGCGTTCGTGCCTTTCTAGTTGCCTCGGTCGATCGCTCTCTTCGTGCAGATCTTGTCACTTTTTCTACTGCGGCAGAGCTCTGGGCCCACCTTACTGAGCGCTTTGTGGAACAAAGCGGGGCCCGCGAGTATCAGCTCTTATCTCAGGCCCAGTCTGCTCAGCAGGGGGAGCAGACCATTCAGCAGTTTCATAGCCTTATGCGCGGCTATTGGCGTGAGCTCCAGGCCTTGGAGCCCCCTCTGTTGGAGGTATCCAGAGTCAGTGCCTCCTGGCGTGAGTTACAGCTTTTTCGGGAACGGCGACAACTTTACCAATTTCTGATGGCTCTTCGCCCCGAGTTCTCTCCTCTTGCGGGTCAGCTGATTCATCGAGATCAGCTTCCTCGTCTCGATGCTGTCATCGCTGAGCTTCTTGCCGAGGAGACACGTCTGCGCACACGTGGGCTGCACGCCGGACACCTGTACCCTCTAGCTTTGAGGGGGTTTTAGCGGCCACTCACCCCCCAAAATTCCTCCTTTTCGGGGTGGATCTCGTCCCGCCGGTCTGCCTGATACTCGGCAATGCACCCACTGTGGCAAGACGAGGCACACGATTGACTCCTGTTGGCTTCTCCACCCAGAAAAGCGTGCAAGCCCACCTCCCCGTAATCGACCTGCGGCT
>CANTAL010000127.1:600000-873162 GCA_947650365.1 Chamaelirium japonicum | reverse complement strand
ATTTGAATGGATCATACAAATGAATTAGAATTGATCGTGCGAATGAATTAGAATGGATTGTACGAATGAATTAGAATGGATACATTCGTGCAAATGATGTAGAATGAAGTAGAATGAATTAGAATGGATTGTACGAATGAATAAGAATGGATCCATTCTAATTCATTCGTATGATCCATTTAATTCATTCGTACGATTCATTCTAATTCATTCGTACGATCCATTCTAATTCATTCGCACGAATGTATCCATTCTAATTCATTCGTACGATTCATTCTAATTCATTCGTACGATCCATTCTAATTCATTCGTACGATCCATTCTACTTCATTCGCACGAATGTATCCATTCTAATTCATTCGTACAATCCATTCTAATTCATTCGCATGATCAATTCTAATTCATTCGTATGATCCATTCTAATTCATTCCTACGAAATCCATTCTAATTCATTCGCACGATCAATTCTAATTCATTCGTATGATCCATTCTAATTCATTCCTACGATCTATTCTAATTCATTCGTTCGAATGTATCCATTCTAATTCATTCGTACGATTCATTCTAATTCATTCGTACGATCCATTCTGATTCATTCGTACGATCCATTCTACATCATTCGCACGAATGTATCCATTCTAATTCATTCGTACATTCCATTCTAATTCATTCGCACGATCAATTCTAATTCATTCGTATGATCCATTCTAATTCATTCCTACGATCTATTCTAATTCATTCGTTCGAATGTATCCATTCTGATTCATTCGTACGATTCATTCTAATTCATTCGTACGATCCATTCTAATTCATTCGTACGATCCATTTTACTTCATTCGCACGAATGTATCCATTCTAGAATGGATTGTACGAATGAATTAGAATGGATACATTCGTGCGAATGAATTAGAATGGATCGTACGAATGAATTAGAATGGATCGTACGAATGAATTAGAATGAATCGTACGAATGAATTAGAATGGATCGTACGAATGAATTAGAATGGATCCATTATTATTCATTCGTACAATCCATTCTAATTCATTCTACTTCATTCTACATCATTCGCACGAATGTATCCATTCTAATTCATTCGTACAATCCATTCTAATTCATTCGTACGATCCATTCTAATTCATTCGCTCGAATGTATCCATTCTAATTCATTCGTGCAATCCATTCTAATTCATTCGCACGATCATTTCTAATTCATTCGTATGATCCATTCTAATTCATTCCTATGATCTATTCTAATTCATTCGTTCGAATGTATCCATTCTAATTCATTCGTACGATTCATTCTAATTCTTTCGTACGATCCATTCTAATTCATTCGTACGATCCATTCTACTTCATTCGCACGAATGTATCCATTCTAATTCATTCGTACAATCCATTCTAGAATGGATACATTCGTGCGAATGAAGTAGAATGGATCATACGAATGAATTAGAATGGATCGTACGAATGAATTAGAATGAATCATACGAATGAATTAGAATGGATACATTCGAACGAATGAATTAGAATAGATCGTAGGAATGAATTAGAATGGATCATACGAATGAATTAGAATTGATCGTGCGAATGAATTAGAATGGATTGCACGAATGAATTAGAATGGATACATTCGAGCAAATGAATTAGAATGGATCGTACGAATAAATTAGAATGGATTGTACGAATGAATTAGAATGGATACATTCGTGCGAATGATGTAGAATGAAGTAGAATGAATTAGAATGGATTGTACGAATGAATAAGAATGGATCCATTCTAATTCATTCGTACAATCCATTCTAATTCATTCGTACGATTCATTCTAATTCATTCGTACGATCCATTCTAATTCATTCGTACGATCCATTCTAATTCATTCGCATGAATGTATCCATTCTAATTCATTCGTACGATTCATTTTAATTCATTCGTACGATCCATTCTAATTCATTCGTACGATCCATTCTACTTCATTCGCACGAATGTATCCATTCTAATTCATTCGCACGATCATTTCTAATTAATTCGTATGATCCATTCTAATTCATTCCTACGATCTATTCTAATTCATTCGTTCGAATGTATCCATTCTAATTCATTCGTACGATTCATTCTAATTCATTCGTACGATCCATTCTAATTCATTCATACGATCCATTCTACTTCATTCGCACGAATGTATCCATTCTAATTCATTCGTACAATCCATTCTAGAATGGATACATTCGTGCGAATGAAGTAGAATGGATCGTACGAATGAATTAGAATGGATCGTATGAATGAATTAGAATGAATCGTACGAATGAATTAGAATGGATACATTCGAACGAATGAATTAGAATAGATCGTAGGAATGAATTAGAATGGATCATACGAATGAATTAGAATTGATCGTGCGAATGAATTAGAATGGATTGTACGAATGAATTAGAATGGATACATTCGTGCGAATGATGTAGAATGGATCGTACGAATGAATCAGAATGGATCGTACGAATGAATTTGAATGAATCGTACGAATGAATTAGAATGGATACATTCGAACGAATGAATTAGAATAGATCGTAGGAATGAATTAGAATGGATCATACGAATGAATTAGAATTGATCGTGCGAATGAATTAGAATTGATTTCGTAGGAATGAATTAGAATGGATCATACGAATGAATTAGAATTGATCATGCGAATGAATTAGAATGGATTGTACGAATGAATTAGAATAGATACATTCGTGAGAATGAATTAGAATGGATCGTACGAATGAATTAGAATGGATCGAAGAATGAATTAGAATGAATCGTACGAATGAATTAGAATGGATACATTCGAACGAATGAATTAGAATAGATCATAGGAATAAATTAGAATGGATCATACGAATGAATTAGAATTGATCGTGCGAATGAATTAGAATGGATTGTACGAATGAATTAGAATAGATACATTCGTGCGAATGAAGTAGAATGGATCGTACGAATGAATTAGAATGGATCGTACGAATGAATTAGAATGGATCATACAAATGAAGTAGAATGGATCGTACGAATGAATTAGAATGGATCGTACGAATGAATTAGAATGAATCGTACGAATGAATTAGAATGGATACATTCGAACGAATAAATTAGAATAGATCGTAGGAATGAATTAGAATGGATCATACGAATGAATTAGAATTGATCGTGCCAATGAATTAGAATGGATTGTACGAATGAATTAGAATGGATACATTCGTGCGAATGAAGTAGAATGGATCGTACGAATGAATTAGAATGGATCGTACGAATGAATTAGAATGGATCGTGCGAATGAATTAGAATGGATCGTATGAAGAATTAGAATGGATCGTACGAATGAATTAGAATGGATACATTCGTGCGAATGAATTAGAATGGATCGTACGAATGAATTAGAATGGATCGTACGAATAAATTAGAATGGATATATTCGTGCGAATGAATTAGAATGGATTGTGTGAATGAATTAGAATGGATACATTCGTGCGAATGACTTAGAATGGATCGTACGAATGAAGTAGACTGGATCGTACGAATAAATTAGAATGGATACATTCGTACGAATGAATTAGTATGGATATATTCGTGCGAATGAATTAGAATGGATCGTACTAATGAATTAGAATAGATCGTGCGAATGAATTAGAATGGATCGTACGATGCAATCTAATTCATTCGTACGATCCATTCTAATTCATCCGTATGATCAATTCTCATTCATTCGCACGATCCATTCTAATTCATTCTCACGAATGTAACCTTTCTAATTCATTTGTATGATCTATTCAAATTCATTCCTATGATCCATTCTAATTTATTCGTTCGAATGTATCCATTCTAATTCATTCGTACGATTCATTCTTCATTCGCACGAATGTATCCATTCTAATTCATTCGCACGATCAATTCTAATTCATTCGTATGATCCATTCTAATTCATTCCTACGATCTATTCTAATTCATTCGTTTGAATGTATCCATTCTAATTCATTCGTACGATTCATTCTAATTCATTCGTACGATCCATTCTAATTCATTCGTACGATCCATTCTACTTCATTCGCACGAATGTATCCATTCTAATTCATTCGTGCAATCCATTCTAATTCATTCGTACGATCAATTCTAATTCTTTCGTATGATCCATTCTAATTCATTCCTACGATCTATTCTAATTCATTCGTTCGAATGTATCCATTCTAATTCATTCGTACGATTCATTCTAATTCATTCGTACGATCCATTGTAATTCATTCATACGATCCATTCTACTTCATTCGCACGAATGTATCCATTCTAATTCATTCGTACAATCTATTCTAATTCATTCGCACGATCATTTCTAATTCATTCGTATGATCCATTCTAATTCATTCCTACGATCTATTCTAATTCATTCGTTCGAATGTTTCCATTCTAATTCATTCGTACGATTCATTCTAATTCATTCGTACGATCCATTCTGATTCATTCGTACGATCCATTCTAATTCATTCGTACGATCCATTCAACTTCATTCGCACGAATGTATCCATTCTAATTCATTCGTACAATCCATTCTAATTCATTCGTACGATCCATTCTAATTCATTCGCACGATCAATTCTAATTCATTCGTACGATCCATTCTAATTCATTCGTACGATCCATTCTAATTCATTCGTACGATCCATTCTAATTCATTCGTACGATCCATTCTAATTCATTCGTACGATCCATTCTAATTCATTCGTATGATCCATTCTACTTCATTCGCATGAATGTATCCATTCTAATTCATTCGTACAATCCATTCTAATTCATTCGCACGATCAATTCTAATTCATTCGTATGATCCATTCTAATTCATTTCTACGATCTATTCTAATTCATTCGATCGAATGTATCCATTCTAATTCATTCGTACGATTCATTCTAATTCATTCGTACGATCCATTCTAATTCATTCGTACAATCCATTCTACTTCATTCTCATGAATGTATCCATTCTAATTCATTCGTACAATCTATTCTAATTCATTCGCACGATCAATTCTAATTCATTCGTATGATCCATTCTAATTCATTCCTACGATCTATTCTAATTCATTCGTTCGAATGTATCCATTCTAATTCATTCGTACGATTCATTCTAATTCATTCGTACGATCCATTCTAATTCATTCGTACGATCCATTCTAATTCATTCGTACGATCCATTCTACTTCATTCGCACGAATGTATCCATTCTAATTCATTTGTACAATCCATTCTAATTCATTCGCACGATCAATTCTAATTCATTCGTATGATCCATTCTAATTCATTCCTACGATCTATTCTAATTCATTCGTTCGAATGTATCCATTCTAATTCATTCGTACGATCCATTCTAATTCATTCGTACGATCCATTCTACTTCATTCGCACGAATGTATCCATTCTAATTCATTCGTACAATCCATTCTAATTCATTCGCACGATCAATTCTAATTCATTCGTATGATCCATTCTAATTTATTCCTACGATCCATTCTGATTCATTCGTTCGAATGTTTCCATTCTAATTCATTCGTATGATTTATTCTAATTCATTCGTACGATCCATTCTGATTCATTCTACTTCATTCGCACGAATGTATCTATTCTAATTCATTCGTACAATCCATTCAAATTCATTCGCACGATCAATTCTAATTCATTCGTATGATCCATTCTAATTCATTCCTACGATCTATTCTAATTCATTCGTTCGAATGTATCCATTCTAATTCATTCGTACGATCTATTCTAATTCATTCGCACGAATGTATCCATTCTATTTCATTCATACGATCCATTCTTACTCATTCGTACGATCCATTCTAATTCATTCGCACGAATGTATCCATTCTGATTCATTCGCACGAATATATCCATTCTAATTCATTCGTACAATCTATTCTAATTCATTCGCACGATCAATTCTAATTCATTCGTATGATCCATTCTAATTCATTCCTACGATCTATTCTAATTCATTTGTTCGAATGTATCCATTCTAATTTATTCATACGATTCATTCTAATTCATTCGTACGATCCATTCTAATTCATTCGTACGATCCATTCTACTTCATTCGCACGAATGTATCCATTCTAATTCATTCGTGCAATCCATTCTAATTCATTCGCACGATCAATTCTAATTCATTCGTATGATCCATTCTAATTCATTCCTACGATCTATTCTAATTCATTCGTTCGAATGTATCCATTCTAATTCATTCGTACGATTCATTCTAATTCATTCGTACGATCTATTATAATTCATTTGTACGATCCATTCTACTTCATTTGCACGAATGTATCCATTCTAATTCATTCGTACAATCCATTCTAATTCATTCGCACGATCAATTCTAATTCATTCGTATGATCCATTCTAATTCATTCCTACGATCTATTCTAATTCATTCGTTCGAATGTTTCCATTCTAATTCATTCGTACGATTCATTCTAATTCATTCGTACGATCCATTCTGATTCATTCGTACGATCCATTCTAATTAATTCGTACGATCCATTCTACTTCATTCGCACGAATGTATCCATTCTAATTCATTCGTACAATCCATTCTAATTCATTCGCACGATCAATTCTAATTCATTCGTACGATCCATTCTAATTCATTCCTACGATCTATTCTAATTCATTCGTTCGAATGTATCCATTCTAATTCATTCGTACGATCCATTCTAATTCATTCGTACAATCCATTCTAATTCATTCGCACGATCAATTCTAATTCATTCGTATGATCCATTCTAATTCATTCCTACGATTTATTCTAATTCATTCGTTCGAATGTATCCATTCTAATTCATTCGTACGATTCATTCTAATTCATTCGCACGATCAATTCTAATTCATTCGTACGATTCATTCTAATTCATTCGTACGATCCATTCTAATTCATTCGTACAAATGTATCCATTCTAATTCATTCGTACGATTCATTCTAATTCATTCGTACGATCCATTCTAATTCATTCGTACGATCCATTCTACTTCATTCGCACGAATGTATCCATTCTAATTCATTCGTACAATCCATTCTAATTCATTCCTACGATTCATTCTAATTCATTCGTACGATCCATTATAATTATTTCGTACGATCCATTCTACATCATTCGCCCGAATGTATCCATTCTAATTCATTCGTATGATCCATTCAAATTCATTCGCACGATCCATTCTAATTCATTCTCACAAATTTAACCTTTCTAATTCATTTGCACGATCTATTCAAATTCATTCGCACTATCCATTCTAATTCATTTGTATGATCCATTCTAATTCATTCGTACAATCCATTCTAATCCATTTGTACGATCTATGGTAATTCATTCGTACGATCCATTCTAATTCATTCCTACTTCATTCTAATTCATTCCTACGATCTATTCTAATTCATTCGTTCGAATGTATCCATTCTAATTCATTCGTACGATTCATTCTAATTCATTCGTACGATCCATTCTAATTCATTCGTACGATCCATTCTACTTCATTCGCACGTATGTATCCATTCTAATTCATTTGTACGATTCATTCTAATTCATTCGTACGATCCATTCTAATTCATTCGTACGATCCATTCTACTTCATTCGTTCGAATGTATCCATTCTAATTCATTCGCACGATTAATTCTAATTCATTCGTATGATCCATTCTAATTCATTCCTACGATCTATTCTAATTCATTCGTTTGAATGTATCCATTCTAATTCATTCGTACGATTCATTCTAATTCATTCATACGATCCATTCTAATTCATTCGTACGATCCATTCTACTTCATTCGCACGAATGTATCCATTCTAATTCATTCGTACAATCCATTCTAATTCATTCGCACGATCAATTCTAATTCATTCTTATGATCCATTCTAATTCATTCCTACGATCTATTCTAATTCATTCGTTCGAATGTTTCCATTCTAATTCATTCGTACGATTCATTCTAATTCATTCGTACGATCCATTCTGATTCATTCGTACGATCCATTCTAATTCATTCGTACGATCCATTCTACTTCATTCGCACGAATGTATCCATTCTAATTCATTCGTACAATCTGTAAGATCCCTAAAATTCCTCCTCTGTTATTTAAGAATAAATGATGTAATAAATGTATTAATATATATAGGATGATCCATGTGAAATGTAAGGATGCCTTTATAAATATTTTAATGTATATTTATCATTTTATCGAATGTTTTTGTTTTCCTCCATTTCTGGTTTTGTTTTACGTAAACTCCAGAAATGTTTTACGATACGTTTGTCCGTATCTTCGATACCTCCGCTTTGGCGCGTCCCGCGCGTCAAACAAGCGTTTGTATGAAAAGTTATGATAGTAGATAGTTTTTGACATAAATTTTCAATGTGATCAATCGGATAATCGAAACCCTATGAAATTCTACCAGTGAGTTCGTCTAGTCGAGATCTTTCCAACGGCAGGTCCCGGGCAGGGATCGGACGTACGGTTTGAGAGTTATGGCCGATTATTATTTTCGAGTGATCCCCGACAGTTGTTTCGGTGGGCCATTTGTACGTGTCTCACTAGATGGGTTGGACACACATGTGGGCCCGCTCAGCTGACCAAGCCCTTTAATTTCTAGCAAATGAATAAAAAATCAACTGGCTCGTAGCCGATTGTACTTATCCTCTCATGTTGAAGAGTTTCCCTGTTCAACTTCTGGCATGGACACCACTGAGCGAACTTCCCTCAAAAGTCGTTCTGCCATGGTTGCGTGTGCAAATCCAGGTCGTTGAAGTCTTGCGAGCGCACCCCATGCGGTTGCGAACCTCGGCCGTTGATATCCGGTTCGCACCGCCTTATATGCTTGTGTGGATCCTAGTCGTTGATGTCATGTTCGTAGGCGCGTGCGAATCCTAGCCGTTGATCTCATGATCACGAGATTATGGGATTAATGACAGCTGTAGTCCCACCTGTTGCGATCCGCAGATCTCCTTGAACCCCGGCCACTTTTGCGCTATGTCCTCTTGGCCACCCGGCCGGCCCCAAAACTCTAAAGAGAGAGAGAAGGAGCAATGGAGAGAGAGAGAATTAGAGAGGTAATGGAGATAAATGGAGAGGGAGGGGACCAGATCCATTAAACCCGGCCCCCCTCCCATCAGCCCATCACCCCCTCCCATCAGCCCGTTGAAAACCAGCGCCACCCTCTCCCTGGCCTCGGAACGGCAGCACCCATTGGGGAACCAGAGAGGGTAGAGAGAGAGAGGAGAGAAACCAGAGAGCAAGAGAGGGAGTTCGGAGGAGAGAAGAGAGAGAAAGTAGATGAGAGAGAGAGAGAGGTCTGTAGAGAGAGAAAGAGAAAGAAAAGAAGAGAAAGAGAGAGAAGTCTGAGAGAAAGAGAGAGATTGGAGAAGAAAGGGGGAGGCGGCGGAGAATCCGGCCTCCTCCTCCTTCGCGGTGGTGTCGGCGACCCCGGCAAGCCCCTCCCCCCATTTTCGGTCAACAGAAGAGAGAGAAAGAGAGGAAAAGAGAGAAGAAAGAGAGAAACCAGAGGAGAGAGGAAGAAGAAGAAGGAGAGGAGAGAGGAAGAAGTAGAAGGAGAGGAGTGGAAGGCGCACGGCAGCCGAGCCCCGACCACCTACGCACACCAACGGCGACGAAACCGGCGGCCCTCGGCGACGGCACCACAGACAGAGCGCATGGCGACCCCAAACCCAACTCCGGCAGCTTCTTTCCGACACCCCAAGGCAAGCCCCTACACCCTGTCGGATTTTCCTTTCTTCGCGTGCACTCCTGCGATCGTCACATGCATGCACCATGCACTTCCACACCACGGCACCTGCGGCTAGAAACTAGACCACCCCGGCACGAGCGGTCGCTCTCCAGTGGTACCCCTTGGCGCCCTCTTCGCGTCGATGGCACTGGGGACGACAACCGAGGACCAGAGGTGGAGCCGGCACGGTGCAAAACCCCCATGACTGGTTCGGTTCGTTGGAGAAGAAGGGGACAAATCCGTCATTGTCGGATTTGTCCCGGGTTAAATGGAAATAAAATAATAATATAGAAATTAAAATAAGGGTTGTGTATATAGGGTATTATGTATAGTTGGGTGGGCTGCCCTTAGAGCTACATGAGTGGTCGGGCTTCACTTAGTGGGTGGGCCCCACTTAAGGTGGCCGGGGCCCACCACCGAGCGGCAAATAGTTATCGAAACGGTTTTGGCTACTATTTTGCCGTCTAATATCGGAATAAGACGAAACTGGCAGCATCGGACTCGGTTCTTCGAGACCTATTCGTTGGCGATGGGTTGACAACGACCAAACGTTATTACCGAAATACCCCTACTTGGGGCCCGGTTCAGCAAATCTTTCATCGACCATAGTTTTTAGGATCAGACACCAATTACCGTGAAATCGATGGCAATGAGTCCCAAACTTCGAGACCTACTTGTTGACAGTAGATTGAACCCTACTAGTCATAGTTACCAAAATGCCCCTACAGCGGGGCCTTGTTTAGTCGATCTCGCATCAATCGCAGACTTGCGGTTCGGACTCCGATTACCGCAAGACTGGCAACAACGGGTCCTAATTCTTGAAACCTACCTAACTATGCTACTAGAATCTAGTGAGTACCCTCTAATACTTAGGGGTCCACTTTGACCTATAAGACATGTCCTTTTGAGGGCTGAACCTATTTTGGGGCCGAGTTTCCCCGTACCCTACACCGTATAAAAATCGTAACTGATATCGTTAGGAATGGTGTACCCTACTTAGAAGTTTGAAATAAATTCCATAGCCAGGGTCGAATGACCCATGTCTGACAAGGGTCTAATGACTCATGTATACCCCGGGTCTAATGAGTCATGTACAACTAGGGTCTAATGGCCCATAGATAACCATGGTTTAATGGCGCATAAATAACCAAGGTCTGATGACCCATATGTAACTAGAGTTGTGAGAACCATACAAGAATTAGGGTTTTGCCCCTATGTACCCTAGGTCTAGTTGACCCAAATGCGATTAAAATCCGACAACCCAAGTACATCATGGTTTGAAAACCCTTAGGTAATTAGGCTCAGAGAACCCATATGTAAATAGGGTTTTAACTTAAGTGTAGTCAAGGTCTGGTGACCCATACGACAGTTAGGGTTTGACAACCCATGTGCAATTAGGGTCTGGTGACCCGTATGTAATTAAGATATGATGATGCTGTGTTTATAAGTAATAAATAACAATTGGAAATGATGATACTATAATTAGAAATTAATGACATGTATAAGATAGTAGATGACATGTTTAGGATGATGCCATGTTTAGGATTTATGACACTATAATTAATTACACTTGAATATGATAATGCCATGTTTAGGATAAATGATATATGAATGTTTGTAAATGCCATG
The DNA here is from genome assembly GCA_947650365.1 of Chamaelirium japonicum. Classification (NCBI taxonomy): domain Eukaryota; kingdom Viridiplantae; phylum Streptophyta; class Magnoliopsida; order Liliales; family Melanthiaceae; genus Chamaelirium; species Chamaelirium japonicum. Next base: position 861,736 of record CANTAL010000127.1, on the reverse strand, counting down.
ACTATGATAAGGTCAAGGGACCTATGATTGTTGAGGGCTTATCCCCCTATATTTGTTTAAGGGCTAATAACCCTATGATTCCTTTAGGGTCTATGACCCTAGGTTAGAATTAAGGGCCAATGGCCCTACACAAATTTTGAGGGTCCATGACCCTAATGATTGGATTAAGCTGATAAGTATGACGAAAGCACGAATCGAAATAGTAGATAATTCGTTTAGGTTAAAGACAAGTGTGGCTTCGGCCAGGACTGATCTACTGGCATTCGTGCCAGGACTAGAAAGAATTAAACCACGTCTATGGATGCGTAGGCATGTAACGTACGTGGTAGGTTCAATCCATGCATGCGGAATGCTGCATGATCATCGTGTGCGGGATGGGGGTGGATCCCATAATCGCACACAAATGATGGTCATGTAGTCGCATGCAAATAGTTGAACCTACCACGTAGCACAGTTTCAATGATGATTAAACATATTGAGTGTCGTGATAGATTCGTTAGCCCTGTGAGCCAGGCTATATCGACATAGAGTTATGTCAAAATTATATCTGAATGATTATCTAAATTAAGTTTCGGCGACTCTTCCAAAAGGAACGGTTGGTTGCCATTACAGCATGATGGTTTTAGATTTGAGAATATATAATTGAGATTTTGGAAGATTTTCAGCTGATGCATGAATCAAAAAGATGAAAGGATGAGTTGATCGGTACCTAATAAATAGGCTTAGAACAAGCCATGACTTGAGTGTGTTATACCCTTGTATGTGTGTATTGTACCCCTGTGTGCATGTTTGTACCCGTGTATGTATGTAATGGGCCCCCTGTTTGTTTGTACTGTGCATGCTAGAATTCCAACAGTTCTAGGTGACAATAGGTTACCTAGTGTACACTTGTGTGTTTGTATTGTAACGTTAGAATCCTTGTATCGTTTAGATGACAGTAGGTCATCTAATGTAAAGTCGGGATCCCGTACCTATCTTTAGTATAAGGAATTGTGAAGCCAGAGCAGAGTGTCGTTGACACTAGTGGGCCAGTACTGCGGTACTGAGTCTTGGGGACCTGCGGGTCCCAAGCATGGCACTCGAGGACGGTTAGTTGTTTTACCTGAGAGGCATGCCTGTTCGGACACAAGAAAGTCCGGAGATAGCGAATGCCTTGATCAGGCATGTCGCTGGGAGTAGTGGTCCGATGAGACGTTGGGAGGCGGGGCTTGGTCTGTATGACGCCGCTACCGGACCGTGGTTGTGAGGGCGCGAGTGCTCGGGAGTGTGCACTGTCGCGGTTTTTCCGGGTCGACGGACCCGAAGGAAAGCAAGGGTGTGCCCTAGCTTTTGTGTTTCTGTGGCTTCGGCAAGATCCTTATCCTAAGTGCGTTCGCTTGGTAAGTTGTGATAGTATCGATCACGATTGATTGTGGTTATGAATTATTGGCTCAAAGACAAGACAAAGGTGATATCAGTCGTGGGCTGATGATCATTGATTACATCGTTGAGTTTTAAACTGTGTTACACTGGTTGGGGTTTGCAACAAATATTGTAAGGTTAACAGCAATTGATCCAATCATGGTTGTGTTGATGAGTGGAAGTAATACATAGTGATTTAGTGGCATGTTTAAGTATTTTTATAGTTTAAGTATTTTTATTAGCCATCTTACTTCGTATTTTTAGTAATACTCTTGCGTGATCAAGAAGTGTGTCTCCTGTCCTTGTTTGGTTGGGGAGTGCATTTCACGATCACCAAAAGTATTCATACAAGAATGCAAGATATTTTAGGGGTGATCGCTGCGTCACTTCGTTCCTTTTCGAAGTGACTCAGGGTTTGGGAATTATCATGTACCAAATTCAGGTATCGAGGTTCGTGAGCATGGAGTAAGAGAGCGAAAGGATGGCTAGTTACAGCTGGAGCAGCAGTGTACCCTGAAGACTGGAGCGATCGGAGTTGGCATGCCAGAGTAGGAGCGAAAGTGGAGCAGTCGTCAGTCGTATAGAGGTCGAGAGTTGTAAATAGTTATAAAGTGTTGCATATGAAAGTCCTGTAATAGTTATAACCGATTGTCCATGTAAGTTGTAATCTTTTAGTGGAAATGGACTGAAGCATTTGAATACCGGCTGCTCTTTAATATTAATAACCTAACACTGAGCGTGGGGCCTCTAGGCCAGTTGAGTAGATGTGATATCTAGTTCGCCCTGCAGGCTGAGCTACGTGCTCCCATAAGAGTAACACTCTTACGTGATCAAGAACTGTCTCCTGTCCTTGTTTGGTTGGGGAGTTGGTTTCCTGATCACCAAAGGTGATACTCTTGATGGTCGAGTTATTATCCTTCTATTTTAATCTTTTAGTTCTCCCTTGCGAGGATGGGACCATCCGAGCAAGGGAGATTAAATAAAAATATTTTCAAAAAAAAAAAAAAAATCATCAAAATTATCACACCTCGGGTTTTCTATGCGCAGGAAAATCCGGGGCGTGACACAATCCATTCTAATTCATTCGCACGATCAATTCTAATTCATTCGTATGATCCATTCTAATTCATTCCTACGATCTATTCTTATTCATTCGTTCGAATGTATCCATTCTAATTCATTCGTACGATCCATTCTAACTCATTCGTACGATCCATTCTACTTCATTCGCACGAATGTATCCATTCTAATTCATTCGTATAATCCATTCTAATTCATTCGCACGATCAATTCTAATTCATTCGTATGATCTATTCTAATTCATTCCTACGATCTATTCTAATTCATTCGTTCGAATGTATCCATTCTAATTCATTCGTACGATCCATTCTAATTCATTCGTACGATCCATTCTACTTCATTCGCACGAATGTATCCATTCTAATTCATTCGTGCAATCCATTCTAATTCATTCGCACGATCAATTCTAATTCATTCGTATGATCCATTCTAATTCATTCCTACGATCTATTCTAATTCATTCGTTCGAATGTATCCATTCTAATTCATTTGTACTATTCATTCTAATTCATTCGTACGATCCATTCTAATTCATTCGTACGATCCATTCTACTTCATTTGCACGAATGTTCCATTCTAATTCATTCGTACAATCCATTCTAATTCATTCGCACGATCATTTCTAATTCATTCGTATGATCCATTCTAATTCATTCCTACGATCTATTCTAATTCATTCGTTCGAATGTTTCCATTCTAATTCATTCGTACGATTCATTCTAATTCATTCATACGATCCATTCTGATTCATTCGTACGATCCATTCTAATTCATTCGTACGATCCATTCTACTTCATTCGCACGAATGTATCCATTCTAATTCATTCGTACAATCCATTCTAATTCATTCGCACGATCAATTCTAATTCATTCGTATGATCCATTCTAATTCATTCCTACGATCTATTCTAATTCATTCGTTCGAATGTTTCCATTCTAATTCATTCGTACGATTCATTCTAATTCATTCGTACGATCCATTCTGATTCATTCTACTTCATTCGCACGAATGTTTCCATTCTAATTCATTCGTACAATCCATTCTAATTCATTCGCACGATCAATTCTAATTCATTCGTATGATCCATTCTAATTCATTCCTACGATCTATTCTAATTCATTCGTTCGAATGTATCCATTCTAATTCATTCGTACGATCTATTCTAATTCATTCCTACGATCTATTCTAATTCATTCGTTCGAATGTATCCATTCTAATTCATTCGTACGATTCATTCCAATTCATTCGTACGATCCATTCTAATTCATTCGTACGATCCATTCTACTTCATTCGCATGAATGTATCCATTCTAATTCATTCGTACAATCCATTCTAATTCATTCGCACGATCAATTCTAATTTATTCGTATGATCCATTCTAATTCATTCCTACGATCTATTCTAATTCATTTGTTCGAATGTATCCATTCTAATTCATTCGTACGATTCATTCTAATTCATTCGTACGATCCATTCTAATTCATTCGTACGATCCATTCTACTTCATTCGCATGAATGTATCCATTCTAATTCATTCGTGCAATCCATTCTAATTCATTCGCACGATCAATTCTAATTCATTCGTATGATCCATTCTAATTCATTCCTATGATCTATTCTAATTCATTCGTTCGAATGTATCCATTCTAATTCATTCGTACGATTCATTCTAATTCATTCGTACGATCCATTCTCATTCATTCGTACGATCCATTCTATTTCATTCGCACGAATGTATCCATTCTAATTCATTCGTACAATCCATTCTAATTCATTCGCACGATCAATTCTAATTCATTCGTATGATCCATTCTAATTCATTCCTACGATCTATTCTAATTCATTCGTACGATCCATTCTAATTCGAAGTACGATCCATTCTACTTCATTCGCTCGAATGTATCCATTCTAATTCATTCGTGCAATCCATTCTAATTCATTCGCACGATCAATTCTAATTCATTCGTATGATCCAATCTAATTAATTCCTACGATCTATTCTAATTCATTCGTTCGAATGTATCTATTCTAATTTATTCGTACGATTAATTCTAATTCATTCGTACGATCCATTCTAATTCATTCGTACGATCCATTCTACTTCATTCGCACGAATGTATCCATTCTAATTCATTCGTACAATCCATGTACGATCCATTCAAATTCATTCGTACGATCCATTCTAATTCATTCTACTTCATTCTACATCAATTCATTCGCACGATCAATTCTAATTCATTCATATGATCCATTCTAATTCATTCCTACGATCTATTCTAATTCATTCGTTCGAATGTATCCATTCTAATTCATTCGTACGATTCATTCTAATTCATTCGTACGATCCATTCTAATTCATTCGTACGATCCATTCTACTTCATTCGCACGAATGTATCCATTCTAATTCATTCGTGCAATCCATTCTAATTCATTCGCACGATCAATTCTTATTTATTCGTATGATCCATTCTAATTCATTCCTACGATCTATTCTAATTCATTCGTTCGAATGTATCCATTCTAATTCATTCGTATGATTCATTCTAATTCATTCGTACGATCCATTCTAATTCATTCGTACGATCCATTCTACTTCATTCGCACGAATGCATCCATTCTAATTCATTCGTACAATCCATTCTAATTCATTCGCAAGATCAATTCTAATTCATTCGTATGATCCATTCTAATTCATTCCTACGATCTATTCTAATTCATTCGTTCGAATGTTTCCATTCTAATTCCTTCGTACGATTTATTCTAATTCATTCGTACGATCCATTCTGATTCATTCGTACGATCCATTCTAATTCATTCGTACGATCCATTCTACTTCATTCGCATGAATGTATCCATTCTAATTCATTCGTACAATCCATTCTAATTCATTCGCACGATCAATTCTAATTCATTCGTATGATCCATTCTAAGTCATTCCTACGATCTATTCTAATTCATTCGTTCGAATGTATCCATTCTAATTCATTCGTACGATCCATTCTAATTCATTCGTACGATCCATTCTACTTCATTCGCACGAATGTATCCATTCTAATTTATTCGTACAATCCATTCTAATTCATTCGCACGATCAATTCTAATTCATTCGTATGATCTATACTAATTCATTCCTACGATCTATTCTAATTCATTCGTTCGAATGTATCCATTCTAATTCATTCGTACGATCCATTCTAATTCATTCGTACGATCCATTCTACTTCATTCGCACGAATGTATCCATTCTAATTCATTCGTACAATCCATTCTAATTCACTCGCACGATCAATTCTAATTCATTCGTATGATCCATTCTAATTCATTCCTACGATCTATTCTAATTCATTCGTTCGAATGTTTCCATTCTAATTCATTCGTACGATTCATTCTAATTCATTCATACGATCCATTCTGATTCATTTGTACGATCCATTCTAATTCATTCGTACGATCCATTCTACTTCATTCGCACGAATGTATCCATTCTAATTCATTCATACAATCCATTCTAATTTATTCGCACGATCAATTCTAATTCATTCGTATGATCCATTCTAATTCATTCCTACGATCTATTCTAATTCATTCGTTCGAATGTATCCATTCTAATTCATTCGTACGATCCATTCTAATTCATTCGTACGATCCATTCTACTTCATTCGCACGAATGTATCCATTCTACTTCATTCGCACGATCATTTCTAATTCATTCGTATGATCCATTCAACTTCATTCGCTCGAATGTATCCATTCTAATTCATTCGTGCAATCCATTCTAATTCATTCGCACGATCAATTCTAATTCATTCGTATGATCCATTCTAATTCATTCCTACGATCTATTCTAATTCATTCGTTCGAATGTATCCATTCTAATTCATTCGTACGATTCATTCTAATTCATTCGTACGATCCATTCTAATTCATTCGTACGATCCATTCTACTTCATTCGCACGAATGTATTCATTCTAATTCATTCGTACAATCCATTCTAATTCATTCGCACGATCAATTCTAATTCATTCGTATGGTCCATTCTAATTCATTGCTACGATCTATTCTAATTCATTCGTTCGAATGTATCCATTCTAATTCATTCATATGATTCATTCTAATTCATTCGTACGATCCATTCTAATTCATTCGTACGATCCATTCTACTTCATTCGTACGAATGTATCTGTTGGGGGTAGCTAAAATCTGCCCTGGAGTTCGCACCCCCCCGTGCTCACCAAATCACCTTGACAGGGAGCGAGATCCACATTAGGCTGAAAGGGCCTAGGCCAAGAGCACTCTTAGGAGCTCGCCTAAGCTCGATGGAGCTCGCCTGAGATCGCCCAGGAGCTCGCCAAGCTCACCCAGGAGCTCGCCTAAGCTCGCTCAGGAGCTCGCCCCGGAGCTCGCCAAGCTCACCTAGGAGCTCGCCTTAGCTCGCTCAGGAGCTCGCTCCGGAGCTCGCCAAGCTCACCCAGGAGCTCGCCTAAGCTCGCTCAGGAGCTCGCCCCGGAGTTCGCCAAGCCCGCGCGAGAACTCGCTGGCAGTGATAGCGGGAGTTAGACCGTCATGCATAACGAAGAGACCGGCATCGCGAACGCCCCTAGCTCGCGCAGGAGCTCGCCCCTAGCTCGCTCAGGAGCTCGCCCAAGCTCGCCAGAATTCCCCAGTTTATCGAAGAGGTTGCTCCCGCGAGGTCCGACTCTTGATAGATGTGGAAGAGAAGGCGGAGCAATGGAGGGCGAGCTCACATTAGCTCCCCATCGGAGGTCGCCCACAATGTATGAGAGGGTGCCAGGTGTCAAAATCCCACGGAAGCTACGTGGACAAACATGGTCCACGGAAGCTCACTCGAATCAGTTCGAGACCTCCCAGACTTGAACATTCCAGAATGGCCACCTGGCCGCGACAAGAAAGATTCCCTCCCCCACTCAAACCGCCTGGCAGGCTTGACGACAGAATGCCAGGGCGCGAGTACCAAGGACTGTCGGACCCACGCGAGCCTGAACGTGGGGGGTCTAGAAGGCGCCGGAAGAATCTCCACGTGTCGGGCCACGGTAGGTCGCCGATTGCTATAAATGCTCACCCCCAGGCTCCATAGTACAGGTTCGAATTCCTTTTCCCTACCACTTTGGTATACCGCAGCTCGCCGTGGTGCCACTGTGACTGACTTGAGCGTCGGAGGGTCTGCGCTCCTAAGGGAGCCAGCCGTTCTCACGTTCTCTTTTCTTTGTTTTGCAGGCAGCCCTTATGGACCAGCGAAAAATCCCCCCGTACATTTGGCGCCGTCTGTGGGATCTTCGACTGGTTCCGGCGAGAACGCCCACGACCACGCGGTTGAGCGCCGTTAGCTCTCGTAACCTCAAGGATGGCTCCGGCGACAAGGGGACGCAGGCGACCGAGGACTCGTGCCAGATCTGCACGCAGCGAGCCTCCGGTCGAGACCCCTCAGCTCCAGGTCCCGCTCAGCGACCAACTCTTGTTGGAGATGTTGGCCACCCAGCGGGCCATGATGGAGGAACTGACGCGATTGCGACAGGCTCCGGCGGCCAGCCGGCGGTCTGGGCCGGCGAAGACGGCGTCTCCGGTGCGACCACCGGTGTCAACATCGCGACCGCCCACGGTCGCTCCGGCGCGGCAGGTTTCCCATCCGGAACCCCCAGTCGGGAGAGCGGCTGCGCGAGGGGTACCGGAAACCCCGCTCACGAGGTTGCAGAAGCTGGTCACCCAGCGATCTAGCAACCGGGCGACCTCGCGCGCGACCATCCCTTGCCGCCGAAGCCGGAGCATTGATTCTGACGGATCGGAGGAAAGGTCTCTAGAGCGGGACCGCGACCCGCGCCATCGGCGACGAGGGAAAGAGCCCGCGGTGGAAATATCTTCCGAAGCTCGCGAGGCAACGTCCTCCCACAGGCCAACTGACGCGTTGAAGGAATCCGCGGGTGGACGGCAAGGAGGCCGCCGAGCGGTTGCCTCCGAGGGTCGCCGCGGGGTGGGACCGACCTCGCCACAAGGGAGCGTACGAGACCGCCTAGGACCTGCGCAGCCGCCTCTGGGAGTTCTCCCCGGGCACTGGCAGCGATCTAGTGCGCCAGTAGATTTACTGGAAGATCTCGCCGCCCACGGAGGTAGCTCGCCTTTCACCAGCGAGGTCCACCGAGGGGGTTTTTCGCACCACTGGACCCCCCCGAAGTTTGTATTGTTCGACGGATCGCAGGATCCCGTTGACCATCTCTTGGCCTACAGAAAGCTTCTGTTTTTCCGGGACCAAGACCACGTCTTGTGCCGAGCATTCCCGAGCAGTCTGACGGGCTCGGCATTGAACTGGTTCCACAAGTTGCCGCCCGGCACGATCCCCGACTTTCCAACTCTCTCTAGGCTATTCCTGGAGCAGTATCGCTGCAATAGGCAGCCCCCGAAGAGAATCGAGTCTCTGTTTACCTTAACCATGGGAGCTCGCGAGACGCTCCGGTGCTTCGCAACGCGATTCCGAAGCGCCTACCTCGCTCTAGAAGACGCGGCGGGCCAAGATCGTACCGTGGTGAGCGCTTTCAGAAGCGCCCTCCCCGAGGGTTGCAAGCTTCATGACGCTCTAGTGATCAAGGACCCTCGCACGATGGTTGAACTATTTGCCCTGGTCCAGCAACACATCAAGCTCGAAGACGCTGTGCTAGACCGGAAGGGAAAGGCAATCGAGCAGCGACCTCCTCCGGCCCCGCGACCGCTGGTCGTTAAGGCCGTAGAGAGAAGGGAGGTGCCCCTGGCGGTGCCTTTGCCTGGACCGCCCGCTGTTCCTGCTGAACAGCCCGCTGAAGCCCCCGCGGCTGTCGCTGGAAGGCCGGCGAACTGGCGCCTGCCTCCAGGACCCGGGGAGCGGGACTTCACCGTGCTAACCCACTCGCCAGGACAAATCTTCCATCAGATTCGGAATGAACCTTTCTTCCAGTACCCGCCACCCCTGCAGGTCGGAGAGCCTGGCTCTACCGACAACTCGCGGCGGTGTGCTTTTCATCGAAGCCCTGGGCATCACACTAATAGATGCCGGGCTCTCAAGAACCACCTCGAGGATTTGGTCACCCAGGGCCACTTGAATCAGTTTATTTCGCCTCCAAGGAGGTTCGAGGTGGTACCGGCACGGGCTCCTCAGGAGGGAGATCGCCCGGGGCCCGCTGAACCCGCCCTGCCTCCGCCTCCCCCGGGAGGACCGGCGATCTGCCATACCATTAGCGGACGGCTGAGCGGCCCGAGATCCAGTAATGAAGCCCGCCGACGAGTCAGGGAGATGGAGCGGGCACAGAAGGTATTTTCCATCTCGCTAACTCCTACCTTACTTCAAGCACCAAGGGTGGAAGCCCGCGATTTTCTCTGGTTTTCGGAAGATGACATGACTGGGGTCGTTACGCCCCACAATGACCCCCTCGTCATACGCCTGATGATGGCTAACATCGAGGTGAGGCGAGCTCTGGTTGATTCGGGGAGCGCCGTGGACATCCTTTTTCTGTCGGCCTACCTGCGAATGGGGTTGAGACTCGCCGACCTGTCTCCCTCGACGAGCTCCCTCAGTGGATTCACCGGCGAGGTCGCCAAAGTGGCAGGGGAGATAACCCTCACTGTGACCGCTGGCCTAGAGGCTCGCCAAGTCCGCTTCGCGATAGTGGATGGAAGTTCCGCATTTAACGCCATCCTTGGGCGGCCTTGGCTAAGCTGGCAAATGAATGCGGTAGCTTCACCCAACCATCAGGCCCTCAAATTCCCGACCGCGAGCGGGGTCGTAGTAATTCGGGGTGATCAGGTAGCCGCTACCCGATGCGAGCAGGATGTCCTTCACCTCAGGGACATGGAGGTCGCCGAGGCCAAGAGGCCCGCACCCTCCTAGCAATTACCGCCCGCTACGAGCGAGCTATTGGGGAGCCCGCTGGAGGCCTCCTCGCTTAAGTCCCCTACTCCACCCCCGGGTGGGAGCGGTGTGGACCTTAAGTTGGAGGAGGGAGGTCGCCCGACAACCCCCAAGAGAGGAAGTTTTCCAATTGCCGAACCACTTCAAGAGGTCGACATTGGCGGCAAAGAAGGGCCAAGAGTTGTTAGCCTCGGGACCTCGCTAACCAAGGGCGAGGTCCTGGCCATAACCAACTTGCTCAGGGAATACCGTGACGTATTCGCCTGGAGCTTCGCGGACATGCCAGGGATTGACCCGGAGGTCGCCTGTCATCGTCTGCACACCATGAAGGAGTTCCCGCCGATCAAGCAGAAAGCTCGGCACGTACCTGCTGCAAAGTCCATTGCAGTGGCGGCAGAGATAGACAAGCTGGAGCGAGCCGGCTTCATCCGCGAGGCGCACTTCCCCGAGTGGATCTCCAATATCGTGGCGGTGCCAAAGAAGAGCAGAGCGGTCAGGGTGTGCATCGACTTCTCCGACCTCAACAAGGCATGCCCGAAGGATGGATTTCCTCTTCCGAGAATAGGCACACTGGTCGACGCAGCTGTCGGGTTCCAGGCCCTGTCCTTCATGGATGGATATTCTGGGTATAACCAGATACCTCTCCACGCCGACGATCAGGAGAAGACCGCCTTCTACTCCGGAGCGGGCTACCAGAAGTTGTACTGCTATCGAGTGATGCCGTTCGGACTTAAGAACGCTGGAGCGACCTACCAAAGGCTAGTCACTCAGATGTTCAAAGATCAGATCGGCAGAAACGTCGAAGTTTATGTAGACGACCTCCTGGTGAAGAGTCGGGAGAGGGAGGGGCATGTTGCCGATCTCCGCGAAACCTTCGAGGTACTGAGAAAGTACCAAATGAGGCTAAACCCGGCGAAGTGCGCATTCGGGGTGACGTCGGGGAAATTCCTCGGGTACCTGGTCACCCACAGGGGGATCGAGGCCGACCCTGGGCAAATCCGAGCACTTGTCGAGATGCCCGCGCCGAGGACCCGGCAGGAAGTCCAGAGACTGAGCGGGCGAATCGCCGCGCTCAATCGGTTCATCTCCAAATCCTCAGACAACTGCCGACCTCTTTTCGAGCTGCTACGAAAAGGAGCAAGCATTTGTTGGGATGAGAAGTGCGAGCACGCCTTCTAAAAGATCAAGGACTACCTGGCGAGCCCACCGATCTTAGCGGCACCCAAAGAGGGCGCCGAACTCGGCGTGTACCTTGCGGTCACTGAGAATGCGGTGAGCGGGGTCCTGGTTGTGGAAGAAGCAAAGGTGGAGCGGCCTGTCTACTTTGTAAGCCACACGATGCTTCCCGCCGAGCTCCGGTATCGACCAATCGAGAAGGTCGCATTGGCCTTGGTCCTTACCGCGAGAAAGCTCCACCCCTACTTCTCGGCGCACCCTGTCAGGGTCATCACAGAGCACCCTCTAAAGAGCGCGCTCTCCAGGCCCTCAGTAGCCGGCAGGCTCTACCGTTGGTCCGCCGAGCTCGCCGCCTATGGCTTGGAGTATGTCCCTCGAGTTGCGGTCAAAGGACAGGCGCTCGCCGATTTCTTGGCGGACTTCCCCATAGAAGAACCGGTCCAGTACCGGGAGGATGAGCCAACTGAGGCACACCCTGGGAAGGCGAGGTTCTTGGACAATCAAGGCGAGCATCCTCCAACTAAGCGTTCAGAGGAGGCAGGCTGGGAATTATTCGTCGATGGATCCTCCAACACTTTGGGGGCTGGGATCGGGGTCGCACTGATCGCCCAGTCGGTACTTTTGGAGAAGTCAGTCCGACTGGATTTCGCCGCTACCAACAATGAGGCGGAATATGAGGCGCTGCTGGCTGGCCTGGAGCTCGCTCAAGAGGTAGGCGCCAAACGCTTGAAGGTCTTTAGTGATTCCCAGCTAATTGTTTGCCAAGTCAATGGGGAGTACGCCTCTCGGGACGCACGAATGGCGGGCTATGTGGATCTGGTGAAGTACAAGGCCGCGGAGTTCGAAAAGATCTCCTTCGAGCAAATTCCGCGAGCCGATAATAGGCGAGCTGATGCTTTGGCAAACGCCGCCTCTTTGCTGGGAACATCAGAGGCTCGCCAGATTCTCATCGAGGTCCAAAATCAGTCTCGGCTCCAACTGATGGAGCCCGCTGTTAACCAAGTCTCCGCCAACGTACCACTCAGCGGGTGGACCGCCCCCATTTTTCGCTTTCTCCAGAAGGGCAAGCTACCAGAGGATAGAGAGGAAGCCCGGCGAGTGGAGAAATGCGCTGGGCGCTATCTCATTCGCTGGGATCGCCTTTTTCGAAGGTCCTTTGGCGGGCCAAGTCTCCGTTGCGTCGAGAGCCCGGAAACCGAAGAAGTTCTAAAGTGCATTCACTCCGGCGAGCTGGGAAACCACGCTGGTGGGCGGTCTCTGGCTGCGAAAGTACGAAGGCAAGGATACTGGTGGCCTACTCTGGAACAAGACGCTTTGAAGGTCGCCCAGAGGTGCATCCAGTGCCAGAAGCACGCCACCACGAACCATATGCCCGCAGAGGAACTGCATCCTCTGGCGAGCCCCTGGCCTTTCCAGCAATGGGGGTTGGACATTGTGGGACCTTTCCCTGTGTCAGCCCGGCAAAAGAAATTCATTCTAGTAGCTACGGACTACTTCACCAAATGGGTGGAAGCGGTCCCGCTAGCTAAGATAGGCGAGAAGCAGGTAAGAGACTTCCTTTGGAAGAATATCTTCTGCCGCTTTGGGCTGCCACGAGTGCTGATCACCGACAATGGTCGCCAGTTCGATAATCGCTTGATCAGAAGCTTTTGTGTTGAATATGGGGTCGACCTAAGGTTCTCATCCCCGAGGTACCCTCAAAGCAACGGGCAGGCCGAAGCGACGAATCGCGTGATCTTGGACAACCTCAAGAAGAGGCTGGAAGGGAGAAAAGGATTGTGGGAGCAGGAGCTTGATGGAGTCTTGTGGGCCTATCGTACTACTCCACGTCGCTCAACTAACGAGTCCCCTTTCAGTCTCACTTTTGGTTGCGAAGCCGTGCTACCCATAGAGGCCGAGCTGCCCACTGAAAGAAGGCTTGCGTCGGCGGAGGTCGACAACGACAAGCTGCTCGTCGACTCCCTTGATCAGCTCGAAGAAAGACGAGAGCGCGCCAATCTACACCTCGCCGGATACAGACAAGAGATGAAGCGCGCCTATGACAAAAGAGTCCGCCATCGGGCATTTAAGGCCGGCGATCTGGTGATGAGAAAGGTGTTTGCAAACACGCAAGAGCCTAATGTAGGAAAGCTCGCGGCGAACTGGGAAGGCCCCTACATAATACACGAAGCAGGAAGCTCGGGGGCTTACCGGTTGATGACCGCTGGAGGCGACCTGTTAGAGCGACCTTGGAACGCTCTGCACCTTCGCAAGTTCTATGCCTAAGGAAATTTTTGTAAATTCTGAAGAAGTTATGAATGAACGATGGGGGTTTTTCAACAATTTAACTAGGAAGCTCGGCGCAGACAGAGCCCGCATGATCTATAGTGTGCAGTCCGCCGATGTGCGGACTTAAAGCAAGACCGGGATCCTCAGAGGCAGCCAGTGGGCGACCTTGAGCTTCCCGGGGCAGTCCGCCGTTGTGCGGACTTAAAGCAAAACCGGGATCCTCAGAGGCAGCCAGTGGGCAACCTTGAGCTTCCCGGGACAGTCCGCCGTTGTGCGGACTTAAAGCAAAACCGGGATCCTCAGAGGCGGCCAGTGGGCGACCTTGAGTTTCCCGGAGCAGTCCGCCGTTGTGCGGACTTAAAGCAAGACCGGGATCCTCAGAGGCAGCCAGTGGGCGACCTTGAGCTTCCCGGGGCAGTCCGCCGCTGTACGGACTTAAAGCAAGACCGGGATCCTCAGAGGCAGCCAGTGGGCGACCTTGAGCTTCCCGGGGAAGTTCGCTGCCTAGTGGACTCTAAACCTAACCAGGATCCTTCGCGTTCACCCGCCATGAACGGAAGCATCCTGGCGTTGGCAAACCCCTCAAAGGGCGAGCCCGCCAAACAGGATCATCGAGAGAAATTAACCGGGCAGGGGGCAGCTAGCACTTATTAGTTTCCTTTAAAATAAAAATGGTTTAAGTCTCTGAGTGTAGGGAAGTTTTTGAAGTCTTTTGGTTCGTTTAAACGTTTTTCGGGCTCAGAGACTATCGAGTTTTTGCGAGCATGCCGAGTTTTTCGTTTGCATACACTTTAAAATAAAAGGTTGAATCGAATTAGCTGCCTCGCCCGGGGTATCACTCTTGAGATCACTGCGAACCCCTAGAAGCGGACTCATAAGTGGCACATAGAGAGAAAGAAACGCATATGCGGACCCAAAAAGATATAAATTTCATTGATTGACAAAAATTACAAAAGTAGTTACAAGGCTGCGAGCTCAAGGCTTGCTTATCTCCACCCCACTGTCGTCCCCTCGGCGCCGCTTCTTCGACCTTTCGGTCTTGTACTTCTCCACAGCGGCCAGGGTGCCTTTCTTGAGAAGATCGTCCAGTTGGGCTTGGAGGCGACCTTGCTGAGCCCGAAGGCTATTGGCGTGCGTCTCCTTCAAGGACGCGATCTCCGTCTTCAGAGCAGCGACCTCGCCTTGAAGTTGAGCCGCCTCCCGCTGCGCTACCTCCCGGGCGGACACAGCCGCGTCTCGCTCTGCCTTAGCCTTGAGGAGGGCGGTAGCAGACAGGCCTTTGGCCACCTCGGCCATGGCGAGGCCTGACGCCAGGGCTTTGACCTTGCGGTGCAGTACCTCCGACTCCGCCCTCAGCTCCTCGGAGCCCTTGGCTCGCTGGAGCTCGTGGATGTGCTCGTCCACCTTGCGCTCGGACCCCCGAAGGGAATCATCGAACAAGGCGGCCAGTGCCTTCCCGGCCCCAGCGACCTCCGCGGCCAGTGCCTGGCTCTGCTTCTCCGCCTGCATGAGGAAGGTAAGGCGTTCGTTTATGGAGACTAAAATTTGTATGGAGATAGGTGCGGTGAGTACCTCGGCAAGGCGTTCGCTTATGGAAGCGAAGGGAGCACGCGCGAAAACGTTGCGGCCCAACAGCTGCCGCACGTAGTGGGGCGCCCTCCCCTCCTCCGCAGAGGAGCCCGCGCTGGGACCACCGGGAGCTCCGGAAGGAGGGGGCACGCCAGGAGGAGTGGGGGCTATCACCTCCCCCGGGCGAGCTCCGGCTCCTGGCGGGCTCGGAGGGTCCGCCGTGGCCCCCTTGGCCTCCGGCTCCGAGCTGAAGGACTCGGAGTCGGAGCCAATGTCTACAAAGCTAGGGGACCTGTAGACCAGGTCCCCTAAGCCCTGCTGGGAGGCCGCTCCCTCCTGGCCTTCTACAGGAGGCGAGGCCGGAGGGGCGGGAGCTGGAGCGGCCGCCGGTGTATAGGCCGCGGGAGTTGGAGCCGAGGCCGGCAAGGAGGTCGCAGCGACGGCGTCGGACTCGCCCTGCTGGACCCCTGCCCCGTCGGCGGGAGATGGAAGCTCCTGCCCGCTTGGTCCCACCCCTGGTGCGGGAACTGATGGAGCTGCGGGCTTCTCTACTTGGGCGGGAGCGACAGGCTCCGCCCGAAGAGCTTGAGGGGCGGGCTCTTCTTCCTCGGAGCCTGTTGCCTCCTCCGCAGAGTCCGTCCAGCTGGGCTCCGAGTCCAAGCCCGCCTCCTCCAGCGCTTTCCGCCGTTGCTCCGCCTGGACGTTAGAAGGCGCGGGCCCCGCGCGCTTGGCCTTCTTCTTCCCGCGGGCCTCCATCTCCGGCGTCAGCACTGCTACACGAAGCGGGACGGTCAGATCGCCCGGGAAGTAGCCCATTAGAATTTGAGCCATCCCGGATTCGACTTCCACCATGGTAAGCGGGAGGTCGATGTTCGGGTCGTCGGGCTCAACCATTTGGATCCTGCGGTGGACAATTGGAGTTGGGGCGGGAGGCTGACCTGGGCCGGCGTCCGGGCGAGGAGGTTGCGGAGGAGCGGAAGCTTCGCCCTGGTGAAGCATCTCCATGGTATCGGGGTCGTTGAGGCGGATGGGCGAAGCCCGCCTCCGGACCGTCTTCTTGCGGGGGTTGCCTCCCGAGCTCCCGGCCCCCTTGCTGGCCCCTTTGGAGGGAGGAGCGTTCTGGATCGGCGGAATAGCGCCGATCTCCTCCTCTTTCTTCTTCCGGACGATCTTCTGCTTCAGCAGAATAGCGCCGGTCTTCCCGTCCTTCAGCTGGAAGGCGAAGTCGGGAGCGGCGATCTTCTCCGGAGTCCGCCCACCGAGGTAGTGAAGGATCGCCTCGTCCAGAGATCGCTCCCTGTCGGGAGCGATGCACTTCTTCTTCCCCGCCTTGTAGAAGGAGATCTCCCGGAAGACCGCCATCGGGGGAACCCCGGGGTAAGCCGGGACTCCGCTAAACCGCCCGCGCCAGTCGCCGACCGCCACGAAAGGATAGTCCTTCCAGTGGCGGTCCTTGCTCTCGATGGTGGAGAAGGGGAGCACCTCGCCAGGCCGCCCGGCGAGGTAGAAGTAGCCGCAGCCCACGGTGCTGAAGACCGGTGAGGGCTTGAGGAGCCACTGTTTGAGCAAGTAGCTCAGTGGGATCCTCGCCTTCAGAGCGGTCTCCAGCTGGGACAGCCCGTAGAGTATCCCCCAGGAGTTTCCTGAGAGTTGGGAAGGGCAAATCCCCGTCAACTCCAGGAGCTCCCCGGCGAGATGACTCAGGGGGAACCGCAGCCCGAACCACAGCAGCCCGACAGAAGCTACTGTGCCCTGGGGCGGCCTCCCCGAGAGTGGCATCTCGGTGACGAGGATCTCCCGAGGGAGATCGATCGCCGCCCGGATACTATCCCCGACGGGCACCCCGACGGGGTTTTGCAGCCAGACCACCGCCCTTTCGGTGGCGGGCTCGGCGGCCTGGGCGGCAGCAGCAGCAGCAGCAGCGTCAGCAGCGGAAGCCATGAAGAAGAAGGGCTAAAGCGAGCTGAAAGCGCTAGGAGCTAAGGGAGAAGGGAGAGCTGTTTTTCACGCAGCGGTAAAATTCGCCCCCCGTCCCCTATTTATAGGCAAGCGAGAGACAGGTGAATCGATCCGCAGTTAATGCCCAAGCACGCTCGGCGAGGCGACGTGACGGCGATCAAAGCGACAGCTCGCTTCTCTCCAATCGTCGAGCGCCACATGGACCACGCGTGGAAAAAGCTGCGCCGGTGCCAGCACTGTCCTTTATTGGCAGAGAAAGGGACAAATGAGGAGGAGACACGTGTCTCGCGCCGATCGGGGTCTCATGATGAGATTCGCTGTATCAGCGTTGAGCCTCGCGCCGCAGTTAAGGTGAAGCGACCGTTGGAGATTCGGTGCGATACCCAAGTCACAAGATCGCCCGCGGCTGGCGCCCTAAGCTCGCCCGAAGCCGACCCTGACCGCGTGTGACAAGCTCGCATCGGAAGGAGATCGCTCGTGGCTGACGCTCCCGGCCCGCCCAGCTTTTGAGAAGTACTGGCAGTCAAAGCTCTCGGCGCAGATTGCCCGCGGCAGGCGCCCAAGCTCGCCCGAAGCAGACCCTGACCGCGTGTGACAAGTTCGCACAGGAAGGAGATCGCTCGTGGCTGATGCTCGTGGCCCACTCAGCGTTTGTGAAATACTGGGAGTCAAAATTCTCGACGCAGATCGCTCGCGGCAGGTGCCCGCAGCTCGCCCGAGGCAGACCCTGGCCGCATGTGACAAGCTTGCATCGGAAGGAGATCGCTCGTGGCTGACGCTCCCGGCCCGCCCGGTGTTGGTGAAATACGGGCAGTCAAAGTTCTCGGCGCAGCCCGCCATCGCTACTATCTCCACCTGAAACTGTTGCAGCAGACATTGATATCAGGCACATTACCAGGGTTATGAGCTCGCTAAGACTCCTGAGCAAGCGTCGAGTTTCCTCGATCACTCCCTCAGGAGGGGGTAATGTTGGGGGTAGCTGAAATCTGCCCTGGAGTTCGCACCCCCCCGTGCTCACCAAATCACCTTGACAGGGAGCGAGATCCACATTAGGCTGAAAGGGCCTAGGCCAAGAGCACTCTTAGGAGCTCGCCTAAGCTCGATGGAGCTCGCCTGAGATCGCCCAGGAGCTCGCCAAGCTCACCCAGGAGCTCGCCTAAGCTCGCTCAGGAGCTCGCCCCGGAGCTCGCCAAGCTCACCCAGGAGCTCGCCTAAGCTCGCTCAGGAGCTCGCTCCGGAGCTCGCCAAGCTCACCCAGGAGCTCGCCTAAGCTCGCTCAGGAGCTCGCCCCGGAGTTCGCCAAGCCCGCGCGAGAACTCGCTGGCAGTGATAGCGGGAGTTAGACCGTCATGCATAATGAAGAGACCGGCATCGCGAACGCCCCTAGCTCGCGCAGGAGCTCGCCCCTAGCTCGCTCAGGAGCTCGCCCAAGCTCGCCAGAATTCCCCAGTTTATCGAAGAGGTTGCTCCCGCAAGGTCCGACTCTTGATAGATGTGGAAGAGAAGGCGGAGCAATGGAGGGCGAGCTCACCTTAGCTCCCCATCGGAGGTCGCCCACAATGTATGAGAGGGTGCCAGGTGTCAAAACCCCACGGAAGCTACGTGGACAAACGTGGTCAACGGAAGCTCGCTCGAATCAGTTCGAGACCTCCCAGACTTGAACATTCCAGAATGGCCACCTGGCCGCGACAAGAAAGATTCCCTCCCCCACTCAAACCGCCTGGCAGGCTTGACGATAGAATGCCAGGGCGCGAGTACCAAGGACTGTCAGACCCACGCGAGCCAGAACGTGGGGGGTCTAGAAGGAGCCGGAAGAATCTCCACGTGTCGGGCCACGGTAGGCCGCCGATTGCTATAAATGCTCACCCCCAGGCTCCATAGTACAGGTTCGAATTCCTTTTCCCTACCACTTTGGTATACCGCAGCTCGCCGTGGTGCCACTGTGACTGACTTGAGCGTCGGAGGGTCTGCGCTCCTAAGGGAGCCAGTCGTTCTCACGTTCTCTTTTCTTTGTCTTGCAGGCAGCCCGCACGGACCAGCGAAAAATCCCCCCGTACAGTATCCATTCTAATTCATTCGTACGATCCATTCTTACTCATTCGTACGATCCATTCTAATTCATTCGCATGAATGTATCCATTCTAATTCATTCGTACAATCCATTCTAATTCATTCGCACGATCAATTCTAATTCATTCGTATGATCCATTCTAATTCATTCCTACGATCTATTCTAATTCATTCGTTCGAATGTATCCATTCTAATTCATTCGTACGATTCATTCTAATTGCGAATGAATTAGAATGGATTGTACGAATGAATTAGAATGGATACATTCGTGCGAATGAAGTAGAATGGATCGTACGAATGAATTAGAATGGATCGTACGAATGAATTAGAATGAATCGAATGGATACATTCGTGCGAATGAAGTAGAATGGATCGTACGAATAAATTAGAATGGATACATTCGTACGAATGAAGTATAATGGATCGTACGAATGAAGTAGAATGGATCGTACGAATGAATTAGAATGGATCGTACGAATGAATTAGAATGAATCATACGAATGAATTAGAATGGATACATTCGAACGAATAAATTAGAATAGATCGTAGGAATGAATTATAATAGATCATACGAATGAATTAGAATTGATCGTGCGAATGAATTAGAATGGATTGTACGAATGAGTTAGAATGGATACGTTCGTGCGAATGAGGTAGAATGGATCGTACGAATGAATTAGAATGGATCGTACGAATGAATTAGAATGGATCATACGAATGAATTAGAATTGATCGTGCGAATGAATTAGAATGGATTGTACGAATGAATTAGAATGGATATATTCGTGCGAATGAAGTAGAATTGATCGTACAAATGAATTAGAATGGATCGTACGAATGAATTAGAATGAATCGTACGAATAAATTAGAATAGATACATTCGAACGAATGAATTAGAATAGATCATAGGAATGAATTAGAATGGATCATACGAATGAATTAGAATTGATCGTGCGAATGAATTAGAATCGATTATCCGAATGAATTAGAATGGATACATTCGTGCGAATGAAGTAGAATGGATCGTACGAATGAATTAGAATGGATCGTACGAATGAATTAGAATGAATCGTACGAATGAATTAGAATGGATACATTCGAACGAATAAATTAGAATAGATCGTAGGAATGAATTATAATGGATCATACGAATGAATTAGAATTGATCGTGCGAATGAATTAGAATGGATTGTACGAATGAATTAGAATGGATACATTCGTGCGACAGAAGTAGAATGGATCGTACGAATGAATTAGAATAGATCGTACGAATGAATTAGAATGGATACATTCGAACGAATGAATTAGAATATATCGTAGGAATGAATTAGAATGGATCATACGAATGAATTAGAATTGATCGTGCGAATGAATTAGAATGGATTATACGAATGAATTAGAATGGATACATTCGTGTGAATGAAGTAGAATGGATCGTACGAATGAATTAGAATGGATCGTACGAATGAAGTAGAATGGATCGTACGAATGAATTAGAATGGATCGTACGAATGAATTAGAATGAATCATACGAATGAATTAGAATGGATCGTACAATCCATTCTAATTCATTCGTACAATCCATTCTAATTCATTCGCACGATCAATTCTAATTCATTCGTATGATCCATTCTAATTCATTCCTACGATCTATTCTAATTCATTCGTTCGAATGTATCCATTCTAATTCATTCGTACGATTCATTCTAATTCATTCGTACGATCCATTCTAATTCATTCGTACGATCCATTCTACTTCATTCGCACGAATGTATCCATTCTAATTCATTCGTACAATCCATTCTAATTCATTCGCACGATCAATTCTAATTCATTCGTATGATCCATTATAATTCATTCCTACGATCTATTCTAATTTATTCGTTCGAATGTATCCATTCTAATTCATTCGTACGATTCATTCTAATTCATTCGTACGATCCATTCTAATTCATTCGTACGATCCATTCTACTTCATTCGCACGAATGTATCCATTCTAATTCATTCGTACAATCCATTCTAATTCATTCGCACGATCAATTCTAATTCATTCGTATGATCCATTCTAATTCATTCCTACGATCTATTCTAATTCATTCATTCGAATGTATCCATTCTAATTCATTCGTACGATTTATTCTAATTCATTCGTACGATCCATTCTAATTCATTCGTACGATCCATTCTACTTCATTCGCACGAATGTATCCATTCTAATTCATTCGTACAATCCATTCTAATTCATTCGCACGATCAATTCTAATTCGTTCATATGATCCATTCTAATTTATTCCTATGATCTATTCTAATTCATTCGTTCGAATGTATCCATTCTAATTCATTCGTACGATCCATTCTAATTCATTCGTACGATCCATTCTACTTCATTCTCACGAATGTATCCATTCTAATTCATTCGTACAATCCATTCTAATTCATTCGCACGATCAATTCTAATTCATTCGTATGATCCATTCTAATTTATTCCTACGATCTATTCTAATTCATTCGTTCGAATATATCCATTCTAATTCATTCGTACGATTCATTCTAATTCATTCGTACGATCCATTCTAATTCATTCGTACGATCCATTCTACTTCATTCGCACGAATGTATCCATTCTAATTCATTCGTACAATCCATTCTAATTCATTCGCACGTTCAATTCTAATTCATTCGTATGATCCATTCTAATTCATTCCTACGATCTATTCTAATTCATTCGTTCGAATGTATCCATTGTAATTCATTCGTACGATTCATTCTAATTCATTCGTACGATCCATTCTAATTCATTCGTACGATCCATTCTACTTCATTCGCACGAATGTATCCATTCTAATTCATTCGTACAATCCATTCTAATTCATTCGCACGATCAATTCTAATTCATTCGTATGATCCATTCTAATTCATTCCTACGATCTATTCTAATTCATTCGTTCGAATGTATCCATTCTAATTCATTCGTACGATTCATTCTAATTCATTCGTACGATCCATTCTAATTCATTCGTACGATCCATTCTACTTCATTCGCACGAATGTATCCATTCTAATTCATTCGTACAATCTATTCTAATTCATTCGCACGATCAATTCTAATTCATGCGTATGATCCATTCTAATTCATTCCTACGATCTATTCTAATTCATTCGTTCGAATGTATCCATTCTAATTCATTCGTACGATCCATTCTAATTCATTCGTACGATCCATTCTACTTCATTCGCACGAATGTATCCATTCTAATTCATTCGTACAATCCATTCTAATTCATTCGCACGATCAATTCTAATTCATTCGTATGATCCAATGCAATTCATTCCTACGATCTATTCTAATTCATTCAATTCATTCGTACGATCCATTCTAATTCATTCGTATGATCCATTCTACTTCATTCGCACGAATGTATCCATTCTAATTCATTCGTACGATCCATTCTAATTCATTCGTACGATCCATTCTAATTCATTCGTATGATCCATTCTAATTCATTCCTACGATCTATTCTAATTCATTCGTATGATCCATTCTAATTCATTCCTACGATCCATTCTACTTCATTCGCACGAATGTATCCATTCTAATTCATTCGTACAATCTATTCTAATTCATTCGCACGATCAATTCTAATTCATGCGTATGATCCATTCTAATTCATTCCTACGATCTATTCTAATTCATTCGTTCGAATGTATCCATTCTAATTCATTCGTACGATCCATTCTAATTTATTCGTACGATCCATTCTACTTCATTCGCACGAATGTATCCATTCTAATTCATTCGTACAATCCATTCTAATTCATTCGCACGATCAATTCTAATTCATTCGTATGATCCAATGCAATTCATTCCTACGATCTATTCTAATTCATTCAATTCATTCGTACGATCCATTCTAATTCATTCGTATGATCCATTCTACTTCATTCGCACGAATGTATCCATTCTAATTCATTCGTACGATCCATTCTAATTCATTCGTACGATCCATTCTAATTCATTCGTACGATCCATTCTACTTCATTCGCACGAATGTATCCATTCTAATTCATTCGTACAATCCATTCTAATTCATTCGCAAGATCAATTCTAATTCATTCGTATGATCCATTCTAATTCATTCATACGATCCATTCTAATTCATTCGTTCGAATGTATCCATTCTAATTCATTCGTACGATTCATTCTAATTCATTCGTACGATCCATTCTAATTCATTCGCATGAATGTATCCATTCTAATTCATTCGTACGATCCATTCTAATTCATTCGTACGATTCATTCTAATTCATTCGTACAATCCATTCTAATTCATTCGCACGATCAATTCTAATTCATTCGTATGATCCATTCTAATTCATTCCTACGATCTATTGTAATTCATTCGTTCGAATGTATCCATTCTAATTCATTGGTACGATTCATTCTAATTCATTCGTACGATCCATTCTGATTCATTCGTACGATCCATTCTACATCATTCGCACGAATGTATCCATTCTAATTCATTCGTACAATCCATTCTAATTCATTCGCACGATCAATTCTAATTCATTCGTATGATCCATTCTAATTCATTCCTACGATCTATTCTAATTCATTCGTTCGAATGTATCCATTCTAATTCATTCGTACGATTCATTCTAATTCATTCGTACGATCCATTCTAATTCATTCGTACGATCCATTCTACTTCATTCGCACGAATGTATCTATTCTAATTCATTCGTGCAATCCATTCTAATTCATTCGCACGATCAATTCTAATTCATTCGTATGATCCATTCTAATTCATTCCTACGATCTATTCTAATTCATTCGTTCGAATGTATCCATTCTAATTCATTCGTACGATTCATTCTAATTCATTCGTACGATCCATTCTAATTCATTCATGCAATCCATTCTAATTTATTCGCACGATCAATTCTAATTCATTCGTATGATCCATTCTAATTCATTCGTTCGAATGTATCCATTCTAATTCATTCGTACGATTCATTCTATTTCATTCGTACGATCCATTCTAATTCATTCGTACGATCCATTCTACTTCATTCGCACGAATGTATCCATTCTAATTCAATCGTACAATCCATTCTAATTCATTCGCACAATCAATTCTAATTCATTCGTATGATCCATTCTAATTCATTCCTACGACCTATTCTAATTCATTCGTTCGAATGTTTCCATTCTAATTCATTTGTACGATTCATTCTAATTCATTCATACGATCCATTCTGATTCATTCGTACGATCCATTCTAATTCATTCGTACGATCCATTCTACTTCATTCGCACGAATGTATCCATTCTAATTCATTCGTACAATCCATTCTAATTCATTCGCACGATCAATTCTAATTCATTCGTCGAATGAATTAGAATGGATACATTCGAACGAATGAATTAGAATAGATCGTAGGAATGAATTAGAATGGATCATACGAATGAATTAGAATTGATCGTGCGAATGAATTAGAATGGATCGTACGAATGAATTAGAATGGATCGTACGAATGAATTAGAATGGATCGTACGAATGAATTAGAATGGATACATTCATGCGAATGAATTAGAATGGATCGTACGAATGAGTAAGAATGGATCGTACGAATGAAATAGAATGGATCGTTCGAATGTATCCATTCCAATTCATTCGTACGATTCATTCTAATTCATTCGTACGATCCATTCTAATTCATTCGTACGATCCATTCTACTTCATTCGCACGAATGTATCCATTCTAATTCATTCGTACAATCCATTCTAATTCATTCGCACGATCAATTCTAATTCATTCGTATGATCCATTCTAATTCATTCCTACGATCTATTCTAATTCATTCGTTCGAATGTATCCATTTAAATTCATTCGTACGATCCATTCTAATTCATTCGTACGATCCATTCTAATTCATTCGTACGATCCATTCTACTTCATTCGCACGAATGCATTCATTCTAATTCATTCGTACAATCCATTCTAATTCATTCGCACGATCAATTCTAATTTATTCGTATGATCCATTCTAATTCATTCCTACGATCTATTCTAATTCATTCGTTCGAATGTTTCCATTCTAATTCATTCGTACGATTCATTCTAATTCATTCGTACGATCCATTCTAATTTATTCGTACAATCCATTCTAATTCATTCCTACGATCAATTCTAATTTAATTCGTATGATCCATTCTAATTCATTCCTACGATCTATTCTAATTTATTCGTTCGAATATATCCATTCTAATTCATTCGTACGATTCATTCTAATTTATTCGTACGATCCATTCTAATTCATTCGTACGATCCATTCTACTTCATTCGCACGAATGTATCCATTCTAATTCGTTCGTGCAATCCATTCTAATTCATTCGCACGATCATTTCTAATTCATTCGTATGATACATTTTAATTCATTCCTACGATCTATTCTAATTCATTCGTTCAAATGTATCCATTCTAATTCATTCGTACGATTCATTCTAATTCATTCGTACGATCCATTCTAATTCATTCGTGCAATCCATTCTAATTCATTCGCACGATCAATTCTAATTCATTCGTATGATCCATTCTAATTCATTCCTACGATCTATTCTAATTCATTCGTTCGAATGTATCCATTTTAATTCATTCGTACGATTCATTCTAATTCATATGTACGATCCATTCTAATTCATTCGTACGATCCATTCTACTTCATTCGCACGAATGTATCCATTCTAATTCATTCGTACAATCCATTCTAATTCATTCGCACGATCAATTCTAATTCATTCGTATGATCCATTCTAATTCATTCCTACGATCTATTCTAATTCATTCGTTCGAATGTTTCCATTCTAATTCATTCGTACGATTCATTCTAATTCATTCGTACGATCCATTCTGATTCATTCGTACGATCCATTCTAATTCATTCGTACGATCCATTCTACTTCATTCGCACGAATGTATCCATTCTAATTCATTCGTACAATCCATTCTAATTCATTCGCACGATCAATTCTAATTCATTCGTCGATTCATTCCTACGATCTATTCTAATTCATTCGTTCGAATGTATCAATTCTAATTCATTCGTACGATTCATTCCAATTCATTCGTACGATCCATTCTAATTCATTCGTACGATCCATTCTACTTCATTCGCACGAATGTATCCATTCTAATTTATTCGTACAATCATTCTAATTCATTCGCACGATCAATTCTAATTCATTCGTATGATCCATTCTAATTCATTCCTACGATCTATTCTAGTTCATTCGTTCGCATTCTAATTTATTCGCACGATCAATTCTAATTCATTCGTATGATCCATTCTAATTCATTCCTACGATCAATTCTAATTCATTCGTTCGAATGTTTCCATTCTAATTCATTCGTACGATTCATTCTAATTCATTCGTACGATCCATTCTGATTCATTCGTACGATCCATTCTAATTCATTCGAACGATCCATTCTACTTCATTCGCACGAATGTATCCATTCTAATTCATTCGTACAATCCATTCTAATTCATTCGCACGATCAATTCTAATTCATTCGTATGATCCATTCTAATTCATTCCTACGATCTATTCTAATTCATTCGTTCGAATGTATCCATTCTAATTCATTCGTACGATCCATTCTAATTCATTCGTACGATCCATTCTACTTCATTCGCACGAATGTATCCATTCTAATTCATTCGTACAATCCATTCTAATTCATTCGCACGATCAATTCTAATTCATTCGTATGATCCATTCTAATTCATTCCTACGATCTATTCTAATTCATTCATTCGAATGTATCCATTCTAATTCATTCGTACGATTCATTCTAATTCATTCGTACGATCCATTCTAATTCATTCGTACGATCCATTCTACTTCATTCGCACGAATGTATCCATTCTAATTCATTCGTACAATCCATTCTAATTCATTCGCACGATCAATTCTAATTCATTCGTATGATCCATTCTAATTCATTCCTACGATCTATTCTAATTCATTCGTTCAAATGTATCCATTCTAATTCATTCGCACGATCAATTCTAATTCATTCGCACGAATGTATCAATTCTAATTCATTCGCACGATCAATTCTAATTCATTCGTATGATCCATTCTAATTCATTCCTACGATCTATTCTAATTCATTCGTTCGAATGTATCCATTCTAATTCATTCGTACGATCCATTCTAATTCATTCGTATGATCCATTCTACTTCATTCGCACGAATGTATCCATTCTAATTCATTCGTACAATCCATTCTAATTCATTCGCACGATCAATTCTAATTCATTCGTATGATCCATTCTAATTCATTCCTACGATCTATTCTAATTTATTCGTTCGAATGTATCCATTCTAATTCATTCGTACGATCCATTCTAATTCATTCGTACGATCCATTCTACTTCATTCGCACGAATGTATCCATTCTAATTCATTCGTACAATCCATTCTAATTCATTCGCATGATCAATTCTAATTCATTCGTATGATCCATTCTAATTCATTCCTACGATCTATTCTAATTCATTCGTTCGAATGTTTCCATTCTAATTCATTCGTACGATTCATTCTAATTCATTCGTTCGATCCATTCTAATTCATTCGTACGATCCATTCTACTTCATTCGCACGAATGTATCCATTCTAATTCATTCGCACGAATGTATCCATTCTAATTCATTCGTACGATCCATTCTACTTCATTCGCACGAATGTATCCATTCATATTCATTAGTACAATCCATTCTAATTCATTCGCACGATCAATTCTAATTCATTGGTATGATCCATTCTAATTCATTGGATACATTCGAACGAATGAATTAGAATAGATCGTAGGAATGAATTAGAATGGATCATACGAATGAATTAGAAATGATTGTGCGAATGAATTAGAATGGATTGTACGAATGAATTAGAATGGATACATTCGTGCGAATGAAGTAGAATGGATCGTACGAATGAATTAGAATGGATCGTACGAATGAATTGAATGAATTAGAATAGATCGTTGGAATGAATTAGAATGGATCATACGAATGAATCAGAATGGATCGTACGAATGAATTAGAATGAATCGTACGAATGAATTAGAATGGATACATTCGAACGAATAAATTAGAATAGATCGTAGGAATAAATTAGAATGGATCATACGAATGAATTAGAATTGATCGTGCGAATGAATTAGAATGGATTGTACGAATGAATTAGAATGGATACATTCGTGCGAATGAAGTATAATGGATCGTAGGAATGAATTAGAATGGATCGTACGAATGAATTACCATGGATCGTACGAATGGATTAGAATGGATCGTACGAATGAATTAGAATGGATCATACAAATGAATTAGAATGGATAGTGCGAATGAATTTGAATAGATCGTGCAAATGAATTAGAAAGGTTAAATTTTTGAGAATGAATTAGAATGGATCGTGCGAATGAATTAGAATGGATCGTACGAATGAATTATAATGGATCGTACGAATGAATTAGAATAGATCTTGGAATTGAATTAGAATAGATCGTACGAATGAATTAGAATGTATCGTATGAATGAATTAGAATGGATCGTACGAATGAATTAGAATGGATCGTGCTAATGAAGTAGAATGGATCGATTCTAATTCATTTGCACGATCCATTCTAATTCATTCGTACGATCCATTCTACTTCATTCGCACGAATTTATCCATTCTAATTCATTCGTACAATCCATTCTAATTCATTCGCACGATCCATTCTAATTCATTTGTACGATCCATTCTACTTCATTCGCACGAATGTATCCATTCTAATTCATTCGTGCAATCCATTCTAATTCATTCGCACGATCAATTCTAATTCATTCGTATGATCCATTCTAATTCATTCGTACGATTCATTCGAACGAATGAATTATAATAGATCGTAGGAATGAAGTAGAATGGATCGTACAAATGAATTAGAATGGATCGTACGAATGAATTAGAATGGATCATACGAATGAAGTAGAATGGATCGTACGAATGAATTAGAATGGATCGTACGAATGAATTAGAATGAATCGTACGAATGAATTAGAATTGATACATTCGTGCGAATGAAGTAGAATGGATCGCACGAATGAATTAGAATGGATTGTACGAATGAATTAGAATAGATCGTAGGAATGAATTAGAATGGATCATACGAATGAATTAGAATTGATCGTGCGAATGAATTAGAATGGATTGTACGAATGAATTAGAATGGATACATTCGTGCGAATGAAGTAGAATGGATCGTACGAATGAATTAGAATGGATCGTACGAATGAATTAGAATGAATCGTACGAATGAATTAGAATGGATACATTCGAATGAATGAATTAGAATAGATCGTAGGAATGAATTAGAATGGATCATACGAATGAATTAGAATTGATCGTGCGAATGAATTAGAATGGATTGTACGAATGAATTAGAATGGATTGTACGAATGAATTAGAATGGATACATTCGTGCGAATGAAGTAGAATGGATCGTACGAATGAATTAGAATGGATCTTACGAATGAATTAGAATGGATCATACGAATGAAGTAGAATGGATCGTATGAATGAATTAGAATGGATCGTACGAATGAATTAGAATGAATCATACGAATGAATTAGAATGGATCGTACAATCCATTCTAATTCATTCGTACAATCCAATCTAATTCATTCGCACGATCAATTCTAATTCATTCGTTTGATCCATTCTAATTCATTCGTACGATCCATTCTAATTCATTCGTACGATCCATTCTACTTCATTCTTATGATCCATTCTAATTCATTCGTACGATCCATTCTACTTTATTCGCACGAATGTATCCATTCTAATTCATTCGTACAATCCATTCTAATTCATTCGCACGATCAATTCTAATTCATTCGTATGATCCATTCTAATTCATTCCTACGATCTATTCTAATTCATTCGTTCGAATGTATCCATTCTAATTCATTCGTACGATTCATTCTAATTCATTCGTACGATCTATTCTAATTCATTCGTACGATCCATTCTGATTCATTCGTACGATCCATTCTAATTCATTCGTACGATCCATTCTACTTCATTCGCACGATCAATTCTAATTCATTCGTATGATCTATTCTAATTCATTCCTATGATCTATTCTAATTCATTCGTTCGAATGAATTAGAATGGATACATTCGTGCGAATGAAGTAGAACGGATCGTACGAATGAATTAGAATGGATCGTACGAATGAATTAGAATGAATCGTACGAATGAATTAGAATGGATACATTCGAACGAATGAATTAGAATAGATCGTAGGAATGAATTAGAATGGATCATACGAATGAATTAGAATTGATCGTGCGAATGAATTAGAATGGATTGTACGAATGAATTAGAATAGATCGTAGGAATGAATTAGAATGGATCATACGAATGAATTAGAAATGATCATGCGAATGAATTAGAATGGATTGCACGAATGAATTAGAATGGATACATTCGTGCGAATGAAGTAGAATGGATCGTACGAATGAATTAGAATAGATCGTACGAATGAATTAGAATGAATCGTACGAATGAATTAGAATGGATACATTCGAACGAATGAATTAGAATAGATCGTAGGAATGAATTAGAATGGATCATACGAATGAATTAGAAATGATCGTGCGAATGAATTAGAATGGATTGTACGAATGAATTAGAATGGATACATTCGTGCGAATGAAGTAGAATGGATCGTACGAATGAATTAGAATGGATCGTACGAATGAATTGAATGAATTAGAATTGATCGTAGGAATGAATTAGAATGGATCATACGAATGAATTAGAATTGATCGTGCGAATGAATTAGAATGGATTGTACGAATGAATTAGAATGGATATATTCGTGAGAATGAAGTAGAATGGAATTAGAATGGATCGTACGAATGAATCAGAATGGATCGTACGAATGAATTAGAATGAATCGTACGAATGAATTAGAATGGAACCATTCGAACGAATGAATTAGAATAGATCGTAGGAATGAATTAGAATGGATCATACGAATGAATTAGAATTGATCGTGCGAATGAATGGATACATTCGTGCGAATGAAGTAGAATGGATCGTACGAATGAATTAGAATGGATCGTACGAATGAATTAGAATGGATACATTCGAACGAATGAATTAGAATGAATTAGAATGGAAACATTCGAACGAATGAATTAGAATAGATCGTAGGAATGAATTAGTATGGATCATACGAATGAATTAGAATTGATCGTGCGAATGAATTAGAATGGATTGTACGAATGAATTAGAATGGATACATTCGTGCGAATGAAGTAGAATGGATCATACGAATGAATTAGAATTGATCGTGCGAATGAATTAGAATGGATTGTACGAATGAATTAGAATGGATACATTCGTGCGAATGAATTAGAATAGATCATACGAATGAATTAGAATGGATACATTCGAATGAATAAATTAGAATAGATCGTAGGAATGAATTAGAATGGATCATACGAATGAATTAGTATTGATCGTGCGAATGAATTAGAATGGATTGTACGAATGAATTAGGATGGATACATTCGTGCGAATGAAGTAGAATGGACCGTACGAATGAATTAGAATGGATACATTCGTGATCCATTCTAATTCATTCCTACGATCTATTCTAATTCATTCGTTGGATCATACGAATGAATTAGAAATGATCGTGCGAATGAATTAGAATGGATTGTACGAATGAATTAGAATGGATACATTCGTGCGAATGAAGTAGAATGGATCGTACGAATGAATTAGAATGAATCGTACGAATGAATTAGAATGGATACATTCGAACGAATGAATTAGAATAGATCGTAGGAATGAATTAGAATGATTCATACGAATGAATTAGAATTGATCGTGCGAATGAATTAGAATGGATTGTATGAATGAATTAGAATGGATACATTCGTGCGAATGAAGTATAATGGATCGTACGAATGAATTAGAATGGATCGTACGAATGAATTAGAATGAATCGTATGAATGAATTAGAATGGATACATTCGAACGAATGAATTAGAATAGAACGTAGGAATGAATTAGAATGGATCATACGAATGAATTAGAATTGATCGTGCGAATGAATTAGGATGGATTGTACGAATGAATTAGAATGGATACATTCGTGAGAATGAAGTAGAATGGATCGTACGAATGAATTAGAATGGATCGTACGAATGAATTAGAATGAATCATACGAATGAATTAGAATGGATACATTCGAACGAATGAATTAGAATAGATCGTAGGAATGAATTAGAATGGATCATACAAATGAATTAGAATTGATCGTGCGAATGAATTAGAATGGATTGTACGAATGAATTAGAATGGATACATTCGTACGAATGAAGTAGAATGGATCGTACGAATGAATTAGAATGGATCGTACGAATGAATTAGAATGAATCGTACGAATGAATTGGAATGGATACATTCGAACGAATGAATTAGAATAGATCGTAGGAATGAATTAGAATGGATCATACGAATGAATTAGAATTGATCGTGCGAATGAATTAGAATGGATTGTACGAATGAATTAGAATGGATACATTCGTGCGAATGAAGTAGAATGGATCGTACGAATGAATTAGAATGGATCGTACGAATGAATTAGAATGAATCGTACGAATGAATTAGAATGGATACATTCGAACGAATGAATTAGAATAGATTGTAGGAATGAATTAGAATGGATCATACGAATGAATTAGAATTGATCGTGCGAATGAATTAGAATGGATTGTACGAATGAATTAGAATGGATACATTCGTGCGAATAAAGTAGAATGGATCGTACGAATGAATTAGAATGGATCGACGAATGAATTAGAATTGATCGTGCGAATAAATTAGAATGGATTGTACAAATGAATTAGAATGGTTCGTATGAATGAATTAGAATGGTTCGTATGAATGAATTAGAATGAATCGTACGAATGAATTAGAATGGATACATTCGAACGAATAAATTAGAATAGATCGTAGGAATGAATTAGAATGGATCATACGAATAAATTAGAATGGATCGTACGAATGAATTAGAATGAATCGTACGAATGAATTAGAATGGATACATTCGAACGAATGAATTAGAATAGATCGTAGGAATGAATTAGAATGGATCATACGAATAAATTAGAATGAATCGTATGAATGAATTAGAATGAATCGTACGAATGAATTAGAATGGTGGATACATTCATGCAAATGAAGTAGAATGGATCGTACGAATGAATTAGAATGGTTCGTATGAATGAATTAGAATGAATCGTACGAATGAATTAGAATGGATACATTCGAACGAATGAATTAGAAACGTACGATCCATTCTTTACGATCCGTTCTACTTCATTCGCACGAATGTATCCATTCTAATTCATTCGTACAATCCATTCTAATTCATTCGCACGATCAATTCTAATTCATTCGTATGATCCATTCTAATTCATTCCTATGATCTATTCTAATTCATTCGTTCGAATGTTTCCATCATTCTAATTCATTCGTACGATCCATTCTAATTCATTCATACGATCCATTCTACTTCATTCACATGAATGTATCCATTCTAATTCATTCGTACAAGCCATTCTAATTCATTCGCACGATCAATTCTAATTCATTCGTATGATCCATTCTAATTCATTCCTACGATCTATTCTAATTCATTCGTTCGAATGTATCCATTCTAATTTATTCGTACGATTCATTCTAATTCATTCGTACGATCCATTCTAATTCATTCGTACGATCCATTCTACTTCATTTGCACGAATGTATCCACCATTCTAATTCATTCGTACGATTCATTCTAATTCATTCGTACGATCCATTCTAATTTATTCGTATGATCCATTCTAATTCATTCCTACGATCTATTCTAATTCATTCGTTCGAATGTATCCATTCTAATTCATTCGTACGATTCATTCTAATTCATTCGTACGATCCATTCAAATTCATTCGTACGATCCATTCTAATTCATTCGTTCGATTGTATCCATTCTAATTCATTCATACGATTCATTCTAATTCATTCGTACTATCCATTCTAATTCATTCGTACGATTCATTCTACTTCATTCGCACGAATGTATCCATTCTAATTTATTCGTGCAATCCATTCTAATTCATTCGCACGATCAATTCTAATTCATTCGTATGATCCATTCTAATTCATTCCTACGATCTATTCTAATTCATTCGTTCGAATGTATCCATTCTAATTCATTCGTACGATTCATTCTAATTCATTCGTACGATCCATTCTAATTCATTCGTACGATCCACTCTAATTCATTCGTACGATCCATTCTACTTCTAATTCATTCGTACAATCCATTCTAATTCATTCGCACGATCAATTCTAATTCATTCGTACGATCCATTCTACTTCATTCGCACGGATGTATCCATTCTAATTCATTCGTACAATCCATTCTAATTCATTTGCATAATCAATTCTAATTCATTCGTATGATCCATTCTAATTCATTCCTACGATCTATTCTAATTCATTCGTTCGAATGTATCCTTTCTAATTCATTCGTACGATTCATTCTAATTCATTCGTACGATCCATTCTGATTCATTCGTACGATCCATTCTACTTCATTCGCACGAATGTATCCATTCTAATTCATTCGTACAATCCATTCTAATTCATTCGCACGATCAATTCTAATTCATTCGTATGATCCATTCTAATTCATTCCTACGATCTATTCTAATTTATTCGTTCGAATGTATCCATTCTAATTCATTCGTATGATTCATTATAATTCATTCGTACGATCCATTCTAATTCATTCGTACAATCCATTCTACTTCATTCTCACGAATGTATCCATTCTAATTCATTCGTACAATCCATTCTAATTCATTCGCACGATCAAGTCTAATTCATTCGTATGATCCATTCTAATTCATTGGATACATTCGAACAAATGAATTAGAATGGATACATTCGAACGAATGAATTAGAATAGATCGTAGAAATGAATTAGAATGGATCATACGAATGAATTAGAATTGATCGTTCGAATGAATTAGAATGGATTGCACGAATGAATTAGAATGGATTGTACGAATGAATTAGAATGGATACATTCGTGCGAATGAAGTAGAATGGATCGTACGAATGAATTAGAATGGATCGTACGAATGAATTAGAATGGATCATACGAATGAAGTAGAATGGATCGTACGAATGAATTAGAATGGATCGTACGAATGAATTAGAATGAATCATACGAATGAATTAGAATGGATCGTACAATCTATTCTAATTCATTAGCACGATCCATTCTAATTCATTCGTACGATCCATTCTATTTCATTCGTACGATCCATTCTTATTCGTACGATCCATTCTAATTCATTCACATGAATGTATCCATTCTAATTCATTCGTACGATCTATTCTAATTCATTCGTACGATTCATTCTAATTCATTCGTACGATCCATTCTAATTCATTCGTACGATCCGTTCTACTTCATTCGCACGAATGTATCCATTCTAATTCATTCGTACAATCCATTCTAATTCATTCGCACGATCAATTCTAATTCATTCGTATGATCCATTCTAATTCATTCCTACGATCTATTCTAATTCATTCGTTCGAATGTATCCATTCTAATTCATTCGTACGATTCATTTCAATTCATTCGTACTATCAATTCTAATTCATTCGTACGATCCATTCTACTTCATTAGCACGAATGTATCCATTCTAATTCATTCGTACAATCCATTCTAATTCATTCGCACGAACAATTCTAATTCATTCGTATGATCCATTCTAATTCATTCCTACGATCTATTCTAATTCATTCGTTCGAATGTATCCATTCTAATTCATTCGTACGATTCATTCTAATTCATTCGTACGATCCATTCTAATTCATTCGTACGATCCATTCTACTTCATTCGCGAATGAATTAGAATGGATCGTATGAATGAATTAGATCGTACGAATGAATTAGAATGGATCGTACGAATGAATTAAAATGGATATATTCGAGCGAATGAATTAGAATGGATACATTCGTGCGAATGAAGTAGAATGGATCTTACGAATAAATTAGAATGGATCGTACGAATGAATTAGAATGAATCGTACGAATGAATTAGAATGGATACATTCGAACGAATAAATTAGAATAGATCGTATGAATGAATTAGAATGGATCATACGAATGAATTAGAATTGATCGTGCGAATGAATTAGAATGGATTGTACGAATGAATTAGAATGGATACATTCGTGCGAATGAAGTAGAATGGATCGTACGAATGAATTAGAATGGATCGTACGAATGAATTAGAATGAATCGTACGAATGAATTAGAATGGATACATTCGAATGAATAAATTAGAATAGATCGTAGGAATGAATTAGAATGGATCATACGAATGAATTAGAATTGATCGTGCGAATGAATTAGAATGGATTGTACGAATGAATTAGAATTGATACATTCGTGCGAATGAAGTAGAATGGATCGTACGAATGAATTAGAATGGATCGTACGAATGAATTAGAATGAATCATACGAATGAATTAGAATGGATCGTACAATCCATTCAAATTCATTCGTATAATCCATTCTAATTCATTCGCACGATCAATTCTAATTCATTCGTATGATCCATTCTAATTCATTCCTACGATCTATTCTAATTCATTCGTTCGAATGTATCCATTCTAATTCATTCGTACGATTCATTCTAATTCATTCGTACGATCCAATCTAATTCATTTGTACGATCCATTCTACTTCATTCGCACGAATGTATCCATTCTAATTCATTCGTACAATCCATTCTAATTCATTCGCACGATCAATTCTAATTCATTCGTATGATCCATTCTAATTCATTCCTACGATCTATTCTAATTTATTCGTTCAAATGTATCCATTCTAATTCATTCGTACGATTCATTCTAATTCATTCGTACGATCCATTCTAATTCATTCGTACGATCCATTCTAGTTCATTCGCACGAATGTATCCATTCTAATTCATTCGCTCGAATATATCCATTTTAATTCATTCGTACGATCCATTCTAATTCATTCGTACGATCTAATTCATTCATACGATCCATTCTAATTCATTCGCAAATGAAGTAGAATGGATCGTACGAATGAATTAGAATGGATCGTACGAATGAATTAGAATGAATCGTACGAATGAATTAGAATGGATACATTCGAACGAATGAATTCGAATAGATCGTAGGAATGAATTAGAATGGATCATACGAATGAATTAGAATTGATCGTGCGAATGAATTAGAATGGATTGTACGAATGAATTAGAATGGATACATTCGTGCGAATAAAGTAGAATGGATCGTACGAATGAATTAGAATGGATCGTACGAATGAATTGGAATGAATCGTACGAATGAATTAGAATGGATACATTCGAACGAATGAATTAGAATAGATCGTAGGAATGAATTAGAATGGATCATACGAATGAATTAGAATTGATCGTGCGAATGAATTAGAATGGATTGTACGAATGAATTAGAATGGATACATTCGTGCGAATGAAGTAGAACGGATCGTACGAATGAATTAGAATGGATCATACGAAAGAATTAGAATGAATCGTACGAATGAATTAGAATGGATCGTACGAATGAATTAGAATGGATATATTCATGCGAATGAATTAGAATGGATCGTACGAATGAGTAAGAATGGATCGTACGAATGAAATAGAATGAATCGTACGAATGAATTAGAATGGATCGTGCTAATGAATTAGAATAGATTGTACGATCCATTCTAATTCATTCGTACGATCCATTCTAATTCATTCGTACGATCCATTCTAATTCATTCGTACGATCCATTCTACTTTATTCGTATGATCCATTCTAATTCATTCGTACGATCCATTCTAATTCATTCGTACGATCCATTCTACATCATTCGCACGAATGTATCCATTCTAATTCATTCGTACAATCCATTCTAATTCATTCGTACAATCCATTCTAATTCATTCGTACAATCCATTCTAATTCATTCGCACGATCAATTCTAATTCATTCGTATGATCCATTCTATTTCATTCCTAAGATCTATTCTAATTCATTCATTCGAATGTATCCATTCTAATTCATTCGTATGATCCATTCTAATTCATTCGTTCGAATATATCCAATGAATTAGAATGGATCATACGAATGAATTAGAATTGATCGTGCGAATGAATTAGAATGGATTGTACGAATGAATTAGAATGGATACATTCGTGAGAATGAAGTAGAATGGATCGTACGAATGAATTAGAATGGATCATACGAATGAATTAGAATGAATCGTGTTGGGGGTAGTCAAAAACCATATATCTTGGATAGCATTGCAAACACACCTGAGATAGAGTTCTCGAAGGAGCCCGTCCAGGAGTTGGAACCCTCGGAAGTCGAGCGTGCCCCCTTTCCAGCTCGCAAGGAGCTCGCCCTCTCAGCCCATCAGAAGCTCGCCCCTACAGGGAGCTGGATGGACACCTTGTATCTGAGTGCAGCCTGCCCTCTCAGCCCGCAAGGAGCTCGCCCCCAGCTCGCAAGAAGCTCGCTCCCACAGGGAGCTGGATGGACACCTTGTATCTGAGTGCAGCTCGCCCCTCCAAAACCCCGTGGGAGTTCGCGCCCCCGTGCTCACTAAATCATCTTGACAGTGGAGCGAGATCCACATTGGGCTGAAGGGGCCCAAGGTCAAGAGCTCGCTAAGGAGCTCGCCCATGCTCGCATAGGAGCTCGCCCAAGGCCAAGAGCTCGCTAAGGAGCTCGCCTATGCTCTCGTATGAGCTCGCCTAGCTCGCGCAGGAGCTCGCCCATGCTCTCGCATGAGCTCGCCTAGCTCGCAGGAGCTCGCCCATGCTCGCTCAGGAGCTCACCCAGACCCCTGTTTATCGAAGAGGTTGCTTCCGCGAGGTCCGACTCTTGATAAATACGGACGAAGGGGCGGAGCAGTGCAGGGCGAGCTTGCCTTTGTTTTCTCCCTGAGACCGCCCAGACTTGAACATTCCAGAATAGCCACCTGGCCGCGACAAGAAAGATGCTCTCCCCCACTCAAACCGCCTGGCAGGCTTGACGATAGAATGTCAGGACGCGAGTACCAAGGACTGTCAGACCCACGCGAGCAAGAACGTGGGGGTCTAGAAGGCCCTGGAAGAATCTCCACTTGTCGGGCCACCATAGGCCGCCAATGTCTATAAATGCACACCCCCAGGCTCCAAAGTACATGTTCGAATCCCATTTCCCTACCACTTTGGTATACAACAGCTCGCCGTTGTGCACCCGTGACTGACTTGAGCGTCGGAGGGTCTGCGCTCCTAAGGGAGCCAGCCGTTCTCATGTTCTCTTTTCTTTGTCTTGCAGGTGGCTCGCAAAGATCAGTGAAAAATCCCCCAAACATTTGGTGCCGTCTGTGGGATCTCGACTGGTTCCTGCGAGAACACCCACGACCGCACGGTTGAACGCCGTCGGCTCTCGTAAACCCAAATATGGCTCCGGGGACAAGGGGACGCAGGCGGACGAGGGCCCGTATGGGGTCTGTGCATAGCGAACCCCCCGCTGAGACTCCCCAGCCCCTTGTCCCGCTCAGTGACCAGCTCCTGTTGGAGATGTTGGCCACCCAGCGGGCAATGATGGAGGAGTTGATGCGCTTGCGTCAGGCCCCGGCGGCGAGCCGGCGATCGGGACCATCGAGGCCCGCATCCCCCGCACGACCTCCCGTCTCGTCGCGTCTCCCCACGACCGTACCAGCACGGCGAACTTCCCGTCCGAAACCCCCGGTTGAGAGGACGGTCGTGCGTGGAGCGAAAGAGACCCCACTCACAAGGTTACAGAAGCTTGTAACCCAGCGACCTAGCAACCAGGCGACCTCACGCGCGACCATCCCTCGCCGCCGTAGCCGGAGCGTCGACTCTGACGGGTCGGAGGCCAGGTCTCAAGAGAGGGATCGCGACCCGCGCCATCGGCGACGAGGGAAAGAGCCCGCGGTGGCTATACCTTCCGAACCTCGAGAGGCGACGGCCTCCCATAGACCAACCGCCACGCTGAAGGGATCCGCGGGCGAGCAGCCAGGAGGCCACCGATCGGTGGCCCCCGAGGATCGCCGCGGGGTGGATCTGAACCTCCCTAGAGGGAGTGCACACGGCCGCCTAGGACCTGCGCAGCCGCCTTCGGGATTTCTCCCCGGGCACTGGCAGCGATCTAGTGCGCCAGTGGATTTACTGGAGGATCTCGCCACCCACGGAGGAAGCTCGCCCTTCACCAGCGAGGTCCACCAAGGGGGTTTTCCGCACCATTGGACCCCCCCGAAGTTTGTTTTGTTCGACGGGTCGCAGGATCCTATTGACCAC
The DNA here is from genome assembly GCA_947650365.1 of Chamaelirium japonicum. NCBI lineage: Eukaryota > Viridiplantae > Streptophyta > Magnoliopsida > Liliales > Melanthiaceae > Chamaelirium > Chamaelirium japonicum. The sequence goes on along the minus strand of CANTAL010000127.1, from coordinate 820,815 downwards.
CTCTTGGCCTACAGAAAGCTTCTATTTTTCCGGGACCAGGACCACGTCTTGTGCCGAGCGTTCCCGAGCAGTCTGACTGGATCGGCATTGAATTGGTTCCACAAGTTGTCGTCCGGCGTGATTCCCGACTTTCCAACTCTCTCTAGGCTATTCCTGGAGCAGTATCGCTGCAATAGGCAGCCCCCGAAGAGGATCGAGTCTCTGTTTACATTGGCCATGGGAGCTCGCAAAACGCTCCGGTGCTTTGCAACGCGATTCCGAAGCGCCTACCTCGCTCTGGAAGATGCAGCGGGCCAGGATCGTACCGTGGTGAGTGCTTTCAGAAGCGCCCTCCCCGAGGGGGGCAAGCTTCACGACGCCTTAGTGATCAAGAACCCTCGCACAATGGTTGAACTATTCGCGCTGGTCCAGCAACACATCAAGCTCGAAGATGTGGTGCTAGATCGGAAGGGAAAGGCAGTGGAGCAGCGACCTCCTTCGGTTCTGCGACCTCTTGTCATTAAGGCCGTGGAGAGGAGGGAGGTGCCACTTACGGTACCTTTACCCGGACCGTCCGCAACTCCTGCAGTACAGCCCGCTGAAGCCCCCGCGGCGGTCGCTGGAAGGCCGGCGAACTGGCGCCTGCCTCTGGGACCCGGGGAGCGGGACTTCACCGTGCTGACCCACTCGCCGGGACAAATCTTCCATCAGATTCGGAATGCGCACCGGAAGGAGATCGCTCGTGGCTGACACTCCCGGCCCGCCCAGCGTTTATGAAATACTGGCAGTCAAAGCTCTCGGCGCAGGCCGCCCATCGCTACTATCTCCGTCCCGCCAGAAAACTGTTGCAGCAGACATTGATATCAGGCACATTACCAGGGATAGGAGCTCGCTAAGACTCCTGAGCAAGCGTCGAGTTTCCTCGATCACTCCCTCAGGAGGGGGTAATGTTGGGGGTAGTCAAAAACCACATATCTTGAATAGCATTGCAAACACACCTGAGATAGAGTTCTCGAAGGAGCCCGTCCAGGAGTTGGAACCCTCGGAAGCCAAGCGTGCCCCCTTTCCAGCTCGCAAGGAGCTCGCCCTCTCAGCCCATCAGAAGCTCGCCCCCACAGGGAGCTGGATGGACACCTTGTATCTGAGTGCAGCCCGCCCTCTCAGCCCGCAAGGAGCTCGCCCCCAGCCCGCAAGAAGCTCGCCCCCATAGGGAGCTGGATGGACACCTTGTATCTGAGTGCAGCTCGCCCCTCCCAGACCCCGTGGGAGTTCGCGCCCCCGTGCTCACTAAATCATCTTGACAGTGGAGCGAGATCCACATTGGGCTAAAGGGGCCCAAGGTCAAGAGCTCGCACAGGAGCTCGCCCATGCTCGCACAGGAGCTCGCCCAAGGCCAAGAGCTCGCTAAGGAGCTCACCCATGCTCTCGCATAAGCTCGCGCAGGAGCTCGCCCATGCTCTTGCATGAGCTCGCCTAGCTCGCAGGAGCTCGCCCATGCTCGCTCAAGAGCTCGCCCAGACCCCTGTTTATCGAAGAGGTTGCTCCCGCGAGGTCCGACTCTTGATAAATACGGACGAAGGGGCTGAGTAGTGCAGGGCGAGCTTGCCTTTGTTTTCTCCCTGAGACCGCCCAGACTTGAACATTCCAGAATAGCCACCTGGCCGCGACAAGAAAGATGCTCTCCCCCACTCAAACCGCCTGGCAGGCTTGATGACAGAATGTCAGGACGCGAGTACCAAGGACTGTTAGACCCACGCGAGCCAGAACGTGGGGGTCTAGAAGGCCCTGGAAGAATCTCCACGTGTCGGGCCACCATAGGCCGCCAATGTCTATAAATGCACACCCCTAGGCTCCAAAGTACATGTTCGAATCCCATTTCCATACCACTTTGGTATACAACAGCTCGCCATTGTGCACCCGTGACTGACTTGAGCGTCGGAGGGTCTGCGCTCCTAAGGGAGCCAGCCGTTCTCACGTTCTCTTTTCTTTGTCTTGCAGGTGGCTCGCAAGGATCAGTGAAAAATCCCCCAAACATTTGGCGCCGTCTGTGGGATCTCGACTGGTTCCTGCGAGAACGCCCACGACCGCACGGTTGAACGCTGTCGGCTCTCGTAAACCCAAATATGGCTCCGGCGATAAGGGGACGCAGGCGGACGAGGGCCCGTATGGGGTCTGTGCACAGCGAACCCCCCGCTGAGACTCCCCAGCCCCTTGTCCCGCTCAGTGACCAGCTCCTGTTGGAGATGTTGGCCACCTAGCGGGCAATGATGGAGGAGTTGACGCGCTTGCGTCAGGCCCCAGTGGCGAGCCGGCGATCGGGACCATCGAGGCCCGCATCCCCCGCGCGACCTCCCGTCTCGTCGCGTCTCCCCACGACTGTACCAGCACGGCGAACTTCCCGTCCGAAACCCTCGGTTGAGAGGATGGCCGTGCGTGGGGCGAAGGAGACCCCACTCACAAGGTTACAGAAGCTTGTAACCCAGCGATCTAGCAACCAGGCGACCTCACGCGCGACCATCCCTCGCCGCTGTAGCCGGAGCGTCGACTCTGACGGGTCGGAGACTAGGTCTCAAGAGAGGGATCGCGACCCGCGCCATCGGCGACGAGGGAAAGAGCCCGCAGTGGCTATACCTTCCAAACCTCGAGAGGCGACGGCCTCCCATAGACCAACCGCCACGCTGAAGGGATCCGCGGGCGAGCAGCCAGAAGGCCGCCGATCGGTGGCCCCCGAGGATCGCCGCGGGGTGGATCTGAACCTCCCTAGAGGGAGTGCACACGGCCGCCTAGGACCTGCGCAACCGCCTTCGGGATTTCTCCTTGGGCACTGGCAGCGATCTAGTGCGCCAGTGGATTTACTGGAGGATCTCGCTGCCCACGGAGGAAGCTCACCCTTCACCAGCGAGGTCCATCAAGGGGGTTTTCCGCACCATTGGACCCCCCCGAAGTTTGTTTTGTTCGACGGGTCGCAGGATCCTGTTGACCACCTCTTGGCCTACAGAAAGCTTCTATTTTTCCGGGACCAGGACCACATCTTGTGCCGAGCGTTCCCGAGCAGTCTGACTGGATCGGCGTTGAATTGGTTCCATAAGTTGCCGTTCGGCGTGATTCCCAACTTTCCAACTCTCTCTAGGCTATTCCTGGAGCAGTATCGCTGCAATAGGCAGCCCCCGAAGAGGATCGAGTCTCTGTTTATATTGGCCATAGGAGCTCGCGAAACGCTCCGGTGCTTCGCAACGCGATTCCGAAGCGCCTACCTCGCTCTGGAAGACGCAGCGGGCTAGGATCGTACCGTGGTGAGTGCTTTCAGAAGCGCCCTCCCCGAGGGGGGCAAGCTTCACGATGCCTTAGTGATCAAGGACCCTCGCACAATGGTTGAACTATTCGCACTGGTCCAGCAACACATCAAGCTCGAAGATGTGGTGCTAGATCGGAAGGGAAAGGCAGTGGAGCAGCGACCTCCTTCGGTTCTGCGACCTCTTGTCGTTAAGGCCGTGGAGAGGAGGGAGGTGCCACTTACGGTACCTTTGCCCGGACCGTCCGCAACTCCTGCAGTACAGCCCGCTGAAGCCCCCGCGGCGGTCGCTGGAAGGCCGGCGAACTAGCGCCTGCCTCCGGGACCCGGGGAGCGGGACTTCACCGTGCTGACCCACTCGCCGGGACAAATCTTCCATCAGATTCGGAATGCGCACCGGAAGGAGATCGCTCGTGGCTGACGCTCCCGGCCCGCCCAGCGTTTATGAAATACTGGCAGTCAAAGCTCTCGGCGCAGGCCGCCCATCGCTACTATCTCCGTCCCGCCAGAAAACTATTGCAGCAGACATTGATATCAGGCACATTACCAGGGATAGGAGCTCGCTAAGACTCCTGAGCAAGCGTCGAGTTTCCTCGATCACTCCCTCAGGAGGGGGTAATGTTGGGGGTAGTCAAAAACCACATATCTTGGATAGCATTGCAAACACACCTGAGATAGAGTTCTCGAAGGAGCCCGTCCAGGAGTTGGAACCCTCGGAAGCCGAGCGTGCCCCCTTTCCAGCTCGCAAGGAGCTCGCCCTCTCAGTCCATCAGAAGCTCGCCCCCACAGGGAGCTGGATGGACACCTTGTATCTGAGTGCAGCCCGCCCTCTCAGCCCGCAAGGAGCTCGCCCCCAGCCCGCAAGAAGCTCGCCCCCACAGGGAGCTGGATGGACACCTTGTATCTGAGTGCAGCTCGCCCCTCCCAGACCCCACGGGAGTTCGCGCCCCCGTGCTCACTAAATCATCTTGACAGTGGAGCGAGATCCACATTGGGCTGAAGGGGCCCAAGGTCAAGAGCTCGCTAAAGAGCTCGCCCATGCTCGCACAGGAGCTCGCCCAAGGCCAAGAGCTCGCTAAGGAGCTTGCCCATGCTCTCGCATGAGCTCGCCTAGCTCGTGCAGGAGCTCGCCCATGCTCTCGTATGAGCTCACCTAGCTCGCAGGAGCTCGCCCATGCTCGCTCAGGAGCACGCCCAGACCCCTGTTTATCGAAGAGGTTGCTCCCGCGAGGTCCGACTCTTGATAAATACAGACGAAGGGGCAGAGCAGTGCAGGGCAAGCTTGCCTTTGTTTTCTCCCTGAGACCGCCCAGACTTGAACATTCCAGAATAGCCACCTGGCCGCGACAAGAAAGATGCTCTCTCCCACTCAAACCGCCTGGCAGGCTTGACGATAGAATGTCAGGACACGAGTACCAAGGACTGTCAGACCCACACGAGCCAGAACGTGGGGGTCTAGAAGGCCCTGGAAGAATCTCCACGTGTCGGGCCACCATAGGCCGCCAATGTCTATAAATGCACACCCCCAGGCTCCAAAGTACAGGTTCGAATCCCATTTCCCTACCACTTTGGTATACAATAGCTCATCGTTGTGCACCCGTGACTGACTTGAGCGTCGGAGGGTCTGCGCTCCTAAGGGAGCCAGCCGTTCTCACGTTCTCTTTTCTTTGTCTTGCAGGTGGCTCGCAAGGATCAGTGAAAAATCCCCCAAACAAATCGTACGAATGAATTAGAATGGATACATTCGAACGAATGAATTAGAATAGATCGTAGGAATGAATTAGAATGGATCATACGAATGAATTAAAATTGATCGTGCGAATGAATTAGAATGGATTGTACGAATGAATTAGAATGGATACATTCGTGCGAATGAATCAGAATGGATACATTTGTGCGAATGAATTAGAATGAATCGTACGAATGAATTAGAATGGATCGTACGAATGAATTAGAATGGATCGTGCGAATGGATTAGAATGGATTGTACGAATGAATTAGAATGGATTGTAGGAATGAATTAGAATAGATTCGTGCGAATGTATCCATTCTAATTCATTCGTACAATCCATTCTAATTCATTCGTACGATCCATTCTAATTCATTCGTACGATCCATTCTACTTCATTCGCACGAATGTATCCATTCTAATTCATTCGTACAATCTATTCTAATTCATTCGCACGATCAATTCTAATTCATTCGTATGATCCATTCTAATTCATTCGTACGATTTATTCTAATTTATTCGTTCGAATATATCCATTCTAATTCATTCGTACGATTCATTCTAATTCATTCGTACGATCCATTCTAATTCATTCGTACGATCCATTCTACTTCATTCGCACGAATGTATCCATTCTAATTCATTCGTGCAATCCATTCTAATTCATTCGCACGATCAATTCTAATTCATTCGTATGATCCATTCTAATTCATTCCTATGATCTATTCTAATTCATTCGTTCGAATATATCCATTCTAATTCATTCGTACGATTCATTCTAATTCATTCGTACGATCAATTCTAATTTATTCGTACGATCCATTCTAATTCATTCATACGATCCATTCTAATTCATTCATACAATCCATTCTAATTCATTCGCACGAATATATCCATTCTAATGCATTCGTACGATCCACCCTAATTCCTTCGTATGATCCATTCTAATTCATTCGGACGAATGTATCCATTGTAATTCATTCGTACGATCCATTCAAATTCATTCATACGATCCATTCTAATTCATTCGCACGAATGTATTCATTCGGACAATCTATTCTAATTTATTCGTACGATCCATTCTAATTCATTAGCACGATCCATTCTAATTCATTCGTAAGATTCATTCTAATTCATTCGTACGATCAATTATAATTCATTCGTATGATCCATTACTTCATTCGCACGAATGTATCCATTCTAATTCATTCGTACAATCCATTCTAATTCATTCGCACGATCAATTCTAATTCATTCGTATGATCCATTCTAATTCATTACTACGATCTATTATAATTCATTCGTTCGAATGTATCCATTCTAATTCATTCGTACGATTCATTCTAATTCATTCGTACGATTCATTCTAATTCATTCGTACGATCCATTCTAATTCATTCGTACGATCCATTCTACTTCATTCGCATGAATGTATCCATTCTAATTCATTCGTGCAATCCATTCTAATTCATTCGCACGATCAATTCTAATTCATTCGTATGATCCATTCTAATTCATTCCTATGATCTATTCTAATTCATTCGTTCGAATGTATCCATTCTAATTCATTCGTACGATTCATTCTAATTAATTCGTACGATCCATTCTAATTCATTCGTACGAAACATTCTACTTCATTCGCACGAATGTATCCATTCTAATTCATTCGTACAATCCATTCTAATTCATTCCTACGATCCATTCTAATTCATTCATACGATCCATTCTACTTCATTCGCACGAATGTATCCATTCTAATTTATTCGTACAATCCATTCTAATTCATTCGCACGATCAATTCTAATTCATTCGTTTGATCCATTCTAATTCATTCCTACGATCTATTCTAATTCATTCGTTCGAATGTATCCATTCTAATTCATTCGTACGATCCATTCTAATTCATTCGTACGATCCATTCTACTTTATTCGCACGAATGTATCCATTCATTCGCACGATCAATTCTAATTCATTCGTATGAGCCATTCTAATTCATTCCTACGATCTATTCTAATTCATTCGTTTGAATGGTTCCATTCTAATTCATTTGTACGATTCATTCTAATTCATTCGTACGATCCATTCTGATTCATTCGTACGATCCATTCTAATTCCATTCTACTTCATTCTCACGAATGTATCCATTCTAATTCATTCGTACAATCCATTCTAATTCATTCGCACGATCAATTCTAATTCATTCGTATGATCCATTCTAATTCATTCCTACGATCAATTCTAATTCATTCAATTCATTCGTACGATCCATTCTAATTCATTTGTACGATCCATTCTACTTCATTCGCACGAATGTATCCATTCTAATTCATTCGTACAATCCATTCTAATTCATTCGCACGATCAATTCTAATTCATTCATATGATCCATTCTAATTCATTCCTACGATCTATTCTAATTCATTCGTTCGAATGTATCCATTCTAATTCATTCGTACGATTCATTCTAATTCATTTGTACGATCCATTCTAATTCATTCGTACGATCCATTCTACTTCATTCGCACGAATGTATCCATTCTAATTCATTCGTACAATCCATTCTAATTCATTCGCACGATCAATTCTAATTCATTCGTACAATCCATTCTAATTCATTCGCATGATTAATTCTAATTCATTCGTACGATTCATTCTAATTCATTCGTACGATCCATTCTTACTCATTCGTACGATCCATTCTAATTCATTCGCATGAATGTATCCATTCTAGTTCATTCGCACGAATGTATCCATTCTAATTCATTCGTACAATCCATTCTAATTCATTCGCACGATCAATTCTAATTCATTCGTATGATCCATTCTAATTCATTCCTACGATCTATTCTAATTCATTCTTTCGAATGTATCCATTCTAATTCATTCGTACGATTCATTCTAATTCATTCGTACGATCCATTCTAATTCATTCGTATCATTCTAATTCATTCGTACGATCCATTCTAATTCATTCGTACGATCCATTCTACTTCATTCGCACGAATGTATCCATTCTAATTCATTCGTACAATCCATTCTAATTCATTCGCACGATCAATTCTAATTCATTCGTATGATCCATTCTAATTCATTCCTATGATCTATTCTAATTCATTTGTTCGAATGTATCCATTCTAATTCATTCGTATGATTCATTCTAATTCATTCGTACGATCTATTCTAATTCATTCGTAAGATCCATTCTAATTCATTCATACGATCCATTCTAATTCATTCATACAATCCATTCTAATTCATTCGCACGAATATATCCATTCTAATGCATTCGTACGATCCACCCTAATTCCTTCGTATGATCCATTCTAATTCATTCGGACGAATGTATCCATTGTAATTCATTCGTACGATCCATTCGAATTCATTCATACGATCCATTCTAATTCATTCGCACGAATATATTCATTCGGACAATCTATTCTAATTTATTCGTACGATCCATTCTAATTCATTAGCACGATCCATTCTAATTCATTCGTACGATTCATTCTAATTCATTCGTACGATCAATTCTAATTCATTCGTACGATCCATTACTTCATTCGCACGAATATATCCATTCTAATTCATTCGTACAATCCATTCTAATTCATTCGCACGATCAATTCTAATTCATTCGTATGATCCATTCTAATTCATTCCTACGATCTATTCTAATTCATTCGTTCGAATGTATCCATTCTAATTCATTCGTACGATTCATTCTAATTCATTCGTACGATTCATTCAAATTCATTCGTACGATCTATTCTAATTCATTCGTACGATCCATTCTACTTCATTCGCATGAATGTATCCATTCTAATTCATTCGTACAATCCATTCTAATTCATTCGCACAATCATTTCTAATTCATTCGTATGATCCATTCTAATTCATTCCTACGATCTATTCTAATTCATTCGTTCGAATGTATCCATTCTAATTCATTCGTACGATTCATTCTAATTAATTCGTACGATCCATTCTAATTCATTCGTACGATCCATTCTACTTCATTCGCACGAATGTATCCATTCTAATTCATTCGTACAATCCATTCTAATTCATTCCTACGATCCATTCTAATTCATTCATACGATCCATTCTACTTCATTCGCACGAATGTATCCATTCTAATTCATTCGTACAATCCATTCTAATTCATTCGCACGATCAATTCTAATTCATTCGTATGATCCATTCTAATTCATTCCTACGATCTATTCTAATTCATTCGTTCGAATGTATCCATTCTAATTCATTCGTACGATCCATTCTAATTCATTCGTACGATCCATTCTACTTCATTCGCACGAATGTATCCATTCATTCGCACGATCAATTCTAATTCATTCGTATGATCCATTCTAATTCATTCCTACGATCTATTCTAATTCATTCGTTCGAATGGTTCCATTCTAATTCATTCGTACGATTCATTCTAATTCATTCGTACGATCCATTCTGATTCATTCGTACGATCCATTCTAATTCCATTCTACTTCATTCTCACGAATGTATCCATTCTAATTCATTCGTACATTCCATTCTAATTCATTCGCACGATCAATTCTAATTCATTCGTATGATCCATTCTAATTCATTCCTACGATCAATTCTAATTCATTCAATTCATTCGTACGATCCATTCTAATTCATTCGTACGATCCATTCTACTTCATTCGCACGAATGTATCCATTCTAATTCATTCGTACAATCCATTCTAATTCATTCGCACGATCAATTCTAATTCATTCGTATGATCCATTCTAATTCATTCCTACGATCTATTCTAATTCATTCGTTCGAATGTATCCATTCTAATTCATTCGTACGATTCATTCTAATTCATTCGTACGATCCATTCTAATTCATTCGTATGATCCATTCTACTTCATTCGCATGAATGTATCCATTCTAATTCATTCGTACAATCCATTCTAATTCATTCGCACGATCAATTCTAATTCATTCGTACAATCAATTCTAATTCATTCGCATGATCAATTTTAATTCATTCGTACGATTCATTCTAATTCATTCGTACGATCCATTCTTACTCATTCGTACGATCCATTCTAATTCATTCTCATGAATGTATCCATTCTACTTCATTCGCACGAATGTATCCATTCTAATTCATTCATACAATCCATTCTAATTCATTCGCACGATCAATTCTAATTCATTCGTATGATCCATTCTAATTTATTCCTACGATCTATTCTAATTCATTCTTTCGAATGTATCTATTCTAATTCATTCGTACGATTCATTCTAATTCATTCGTACGATCCATTCTAATTCATTCGTATCATTCTAATTCATTCGTACGATCCATTCTGATTCATTCGTACGATCCATTCTACTTCATTCACACGAATGTATCCATTCTAATTCATTCGTACAATCCATTCTAATTCATTCGCACGATCAATTCTAATTCATTCGTATGATCTATTCTAAGTCATTCCTATGATCTATTCTAATTCATTCGTTCGAATGGATACATTCGTGCGAATGATGTAGAATGGATCGTACGAATGAATCAGAACGGATCGTACGAATGAATTAGAATGAATCGTACGAATGAATTAGAATGGAAACATTCGTACGATTCATTCTAATTCATTCGTACGATCCATTCTAATTCATTCGTATGATCCATTCTAATTCATTCCTACGATTTATTCTAATTCATTCGTTCGAATGTTTCCATTCTAATTCATTCGTACGATTCATTCTAATTCATTCGTACGATCCATTCTGATTCATTCGTACGATCCATTCTAATTCATTCGTACGATCCATTCTACTTCATTCGCACGAATGTATCCATTCTAATTCATTCGTACAATCCGTTCTAATTCATTCGCACGATCAATTCTAATTCATTCGTATGATCCATTCTAATTCATTTCTACGATCTAGATACATTCGTGCGAATGAAGTAGAACGGATCGTACGAATGAATTAGAATGGATCGTACGAATGAATTAGAATGAATTGTACGAATGAATTAGAATGGATATATTCATGCGAATGAATTAGAATGGATCGTACGAATGAATTAGAATGGATCGAACGAATAAATTAGAATGGATCATATGAATGAATTAGAATACGAATGAATTAGAATGGATACATTCGAACGAATGAATTAGAATATATCATAGGAATGAATTAGAATGGATCATACGAATGAATTAGAATTGATCGTGCGAATGAATTAGAATGGATTGTACGAATGAATTAAAATGGATACATTCGTGCGAATGAAGTAGAATGGATCGTACGAATGAATTAGCATGGATCGTACGAATGAATTAGAATGAATCGTACGAATGAATTAGAATGGATACATTCGAACGAATAAATTAGAATAGATCGTAGGAATAAATTAGAATGGATCATACAAATGAATTAGAATTGATCGTGCGAACGAATTAGAATAGATTGTACGAATGAATTAGAATGGATACATTCGTGCGAATGAAGTAGAATGGATCGTACGAATGAATTAGAATGGATCGTACGAATGAATTAGAATGAATCGTACGAATGAATTAGAATGGATACATTCGAACGAATGAATTAGAATAGATCGTAGGAATGAATTAGAATGGATCATACGAATGAATTAGAATTGATCGTGCGAATGAATTAGAATGGATAGTACGAATGAATTAGAATGGATACATTCCATTCTAATTCATTCGTACGATCCATTCTAATTCATTCGTACAATCCATTCTAATTCATTCGCACGATCAATTCTAATTCATTCGTATGATCCATTCTAATTCATTCCTACGGTCTATTCTAATTCATTCGTTCAAATGTTTCCATTCTAATTCATTCGTACGATTCATTCTAATTCATTCGTACGATCCATTCTGATTCATTCGTGCGATCCATTCTACATCATTCGCACGAATGTACGAATGAATTAGAATGGATCATACGAATGAATTAGAATTGATCGTGCGAATGAATTAGAATGGATTGTACGAATGAATTAGAATGAATCGTACGAATGAATTAGAATGGAAACATTCGAACGAATGAATTAGAATAGATCGTAGGAATGAATTAGAATGGATCATACGAATGAATTAGAATTGATCGTGCGAATAAATTAGAATGGATTGTACGAATGAATTAGAATGGATACATTCGTGCGAATGAAGTAGAATTGATCGTGCGAATGAATTAGAATGGATTGCACGAATAAATTAGAATGGATACATTCGTGCGAATGAAGTAGAACGGATCGTACAAATGAATTAGAATAGATCGTACGAATGAATTAGAATGAATCGTACGAATGAATTAGAATGGATCGTACGAATGAATTAGAATGGATACATTCATGCGAATGAATTAGAATGGATCGTACGAATGAGTAAGAATGGATCGTACGAATGAAATAGAATGGATCGTACGAATGAATTAGAATGGATCGTGCTAATGAATTAGAATGGATCGTACGAATGAATTAGAATGGATTCATTCATGCGAATGAATTAGAATGGATCGTACGAATGAGTAAGAATGGATCGTACGAATGAAATAGAATGGATCGTACGAATGAATTAGAATGGATCGTGCTAATGAATTAGAATGGATCGTACGAATGACTTAGAATAGATTGTGCCACGATCAATTCTAATTCATTCGTATGATCCATTCTAATTCATTCCTACGATCTATTCTAATTCATTCGTTCGAATGTTTCCATTCTAATTCATTCGTACGATTCATTCTAATTCATTCGTACGATTCATTCTGATTCATTCGTACGATCCATTCTAATTCATTCGTACGATCCATTCTACTTCATTCGCACGAATGTATCCATTCTAATTCATTCGTACAATCCATTCTAATTCATTCGCACGATCAATTCTAATTCATTCGTATGATCCATTCTAATTCATTCCTACGATCTATTCTAATTCATTCGTTCGAATGGATACATTCGTGCGAATGATGTAGAATGGATCGTACGAATGAATCAGAATGGATCGTACGAATGAATTAGAATGAATCGTACGAATGAATTAGAATGGAAACATTCGTACGATTCATTCTAATTCATTCGTACGATCCATTCTAATTCATTCGTACGATCCATTCTACTTCATTCGCACGAATGTATCCATTCTAATTCATTCGTACAATCCATTCTAATTCATTCGCATGATCAATTCTAATTTATTCGTATGATCCATTCTAATTCATTTCTACGATCTATTCTAATTCATTCGTTCGAATGTATCCATTCTAATTCATTCGTACGATTCATTCTAATTCATTCGTACGATCCATTCTAATTCATTCGTACGATCTATTCTACTTCATTCGTATGATCCATTCTAATTCATTCGTACGATCCATTCTAATTCATTCGGACGAATGTATCCATTGTAATTCATTCGTACGATTCATTCGATCGTAGGAATTAATTAGAATGGATCATACGAATGAATTAGAATTGATCGTGCGAATGAATTAAGAATGGATCGTGCGAATGAATTAGAATGGATCGTACGATGCAATCTAATTCATTCGTACGATCCATTCTAATTCATTCGTATGATCAATTCTCATTCATTCACACGATCCATTCTAATTCATTCTCACAAATGTAACCTTTCTAATTCATTTGTATGATCTATGCAAATTCATTCGTACGATCCATTCTAATTCATTCGCACGATCCATTCTAATTCATTCGTACGATTCATTCTACTTCATTCGCATGAATGTATCCATTCTAATTCATTCGTACAATCCATTCTAATTCATTCGCACGATCAATTCTAATTCATTCGCATGATCCATTCTAAATCATTCGTACGATCCATTCTACTTCATTCGCACGAATGTATCCATTCTAATTCATTCGTACAATCCATTCTAATTCATTCGCACGATCAATTCTAATTCATTCGTATGATCCATTCTAATTCATTTGTATGATCCATTCTAATTCATTCCTACGATCTATTCTAATTCATTCGTTCGAATGTATCCATTCTAATTCATTCGTACAATCCATTCTAATTCATTCGCACGATCAATTCTAATTCATTCGTACGATTCATTCTAATTCATTCGTACGATCCATTCTAATTCATTCGTACGATCCATTCTACTTCATTCGCACGAATGTATCCATTCTAATTCATTCGTACGATCCATTCTACTTCATTTGCACGAATATATCCATTCTAATTCATTCGTACAATCCATTCTAATTCATTCGCACGATCAATTCTAATTCATTCGTATGATCCATTCTAATTCATTGGATACATTCGAATGAATGAATTAGAATAGATCGTAGGAATGAACTAGAATGGATCATACGAATGAATTAGATATGATCGTGCGAATGAAGTAGAATGGATTGTACGAATGAATTAGAATGGATACATTCGTGCGAATGAAGTAGAATGGATCGTACGAATGAATTAGAATGGATCGTGGGAATGAATTAGAATGGATCGTACGAATGGATCGTACGAATGAATTTGAATAGATCATACAAATGAATTAGAAAGGTTACATTCGTGAGAATGAATTAGAATAGATCGTGCGAATGAATAAGAATTAATCATACGGATGAATTAGAATGGATCGTACGAATGAATTAGATTGCATCGTACGATCCATTCTAATTCATTCGCACGATCCATTCTAATTCATTAGTACGATCCATTCTAATTCATTCGCACGAATGTATCCATACTAATTCATTCGTACGAATGTATCCATTCTAATTTATTCGTATGATCCAGTCTAATTCATTCGTACGATCCATTCTAATTCATTCGCACGAATGTATCCATTCTAATTCATTCACACAATCCATTCCAATACATTCGCACGAATGTATCCATTCTAATTTATTCGTACGATCCAGTCTAATTCATTCGTACGATCCATTCTAATTTATTCGCACGAATGTATCCATTCTAATTCATTCGTACGATCCATTCTAATTCTTCATACGATCCATTCTAATTCATTCGCACGATCCATTCTAATTCATTCGTACAATCCATTCTAATTCCATTCTAATTCATTCGTACAATCCATTCTAATTCATTCGCACGATCCATTCTAATTCATTCGTATGATCCATTCTAATTCATTCCTACGATCTATTCTAATTCATTCGCACAAATGTATCCATTCTAATTCATTCGTATAATCCATTCTAATTCATTCGCACGACCCATTCTAATCTAATTCATTCATACGATCCATTCTAACTCATTCATACGATCCATTCTAACTCATTCGCATGAATGTATGTATCCATTCTAGTTAATTCGCACAAATGTATCCATTCTAATTCATTCGTACGATCTATTCTAATTCAATTCCAAGATCTATTCTAATTCATTCGTACGATCCATTATAATTCATTCGTACGATCCATTCTAATTCATTCGCACGATCCATTCTAATTCATTCTCACAAATTTAACCTTTCTAATTCATTGGCACGATCTATTCAAATTCATTTGCACTATCCATTCTAATTCATTTGTATGATCCATTCTAATTCATTCGTATGATCCATTCTAATCCATTTGTACGAATGAATTAGAATGATCGTGCGAATGAATTAGAATAGATTGTATGAATGAATTAGAATGGATCGTGCTAACGAATTAGAATGGATCGTACGAATAAATTAGAATAGATTGTCCGAGTGAATACATTCGTGCGAATGAAGTAGAATGGATCGTACGAATGAATTAGAATGGATCGCACGAATGAATTAGAATGAATCGTACGAATGAATTAGAATGGATACATTCGAACGAATAAATTAGAATAGATCGTAGGAATGAATTAGAATGTATCATACGAATGAATTAGAATTGATCGTGCGAATGAATTAGAATGGATCGTACGAATGAATTATAATGGATTGTATGAATGAATTAGAATGGATTGTACGAATGAATTAGAATGGATACATTCGTGCGAATGAAGTAGAATAGATCGTACGAATGAATAAGAATGGATACATTCGAACGAATGAATTAGAATAGATCGTAGGAATGAATTAGAATGGATCATACGAATGAATTAGAATTGATCGTGCGAATGAATTAGAATGGATTGTACGATCCATTCAAATTCATTCGTACGATCCCATTCTAATTCATTCGTACGATCCATTCTACTTCATTCGCACGAATGTATCCATTCTAATTCATTCGTACAATCCATTCTAATTCATTTGCACGATCAATTCTAATTCATTCGTATGATCCATTCTAATTCATTCCTACGATCTATTCTAATTCATTCGTTCGAATGTTTCCATTCTAATTCATTCGTACGATTCATTCTAATTCATTCGTACGATCCATTCTGATTCATTTTACTTCATTCGCACGAATGTATCCATTCTAATTTATTCGTACAATCCATTCTAATTCATTCGCACGATCAATTCTAATTCATTCGTATGATCCATTCTAATTCATTCGTACAATCTATTCTAATTCATTCGGTCGAATGTATCCATTCTAATTCATTCGTACGATTCATTCTAATTCATTCGTACGATCCATTCTAATTCATTTGTACGATCCATTCTACTTCATTCGCACGAATGTATCCATTCTAATTCATTCGTACAATCCATTCTAATTCATTCGCACGATCAATTCTAATTCATTCGTATGATCCATTCTAATTCATTCCTACGATCTATTCTAATTCATTCGTTCGAATGTATCCATTCTAATTTATTCGTACGATTCATTCTAATTCATTCGTACGATCCATTCTGATTCATTCGTACGATCCATTCTACTTCATTCGCACGAATGTATCCATTCTAATTCATTCGTACAATCCATTCTAATTCATTCGCACGATCAATTCTAATTCATTCGTATGATCCATTCTAATTCATTCCTACGATCTATTCTAATTCATTCGTTCGAATCTATCCATTCTAATTCATCCGTACGATTCATTCTAATTCATTCATACGATCTATTCTAATTCATTCGTACGATCCATTTTACTTCATTCGCACGAATGTATCCATTCTAATTCATTCGTACAATCCATTCTAATTCATTCGCACGATCAATTCTAATTCATTCGTATGATCCATTCTAATTCATTCCTACGATCTATTCTAATTCATTCGTTCGAATGTATCCATTCTAATTCATTCGTACGATTCATTCTAATTCATTCGTACGATCCATTCTGATTCATTCGTACGATCCATTCTACTTCATTCGCACGAATGTATCCATTCTAATTCATTCGTACAATCCATTCTAATTCATTCGCACGATCAATTCTAATTCATTCGTATGATCCATTCTAATTCATTCCTACGATCTATTCTAATTCATTCGTTCGAATGTATCCATTCAAATTCATTCGTACGATTCATTCTAATTCATTCGTACGATCCATTCTAATTCATTCGTACGATCCATTCTACTTCATTCGCACGAATGTATCCATTCTAATTCATTCGTACAATCCATTCTAATTCATTCACACGATCAATTCTTATTCATTCGTATGATCCATTCTAATTCATTCCTACGATCTATTCTAATTCATTTGTTCGAATGTATCCATTCTAATTCATTCGTACGATTCATTCTAATTCATTCGTACGATCCATTCTAATTCATTCGTACGATCCATTCTACTTCATTCGCACGAATGTATCCATTCTAATTCATTCGTACAATCCATTCTAATTCATTCGCACGAATGTATCCATTCTAATTCATTCGTACAATCCATTCTAATTCATTCGCACGATCAATTCTAATTCATTCATATGATTCATTCTAATTCATTCGTACGATCCATTCTACTTCATTCGCACGAATGTATCCATTCTAATTCATTCGTACGATCCATTCTACTTCATTCGCACGAATGTATCCATTCTAATTCATTCGTACAATCCATTCTAATTCATTCGCACGAATGTATCCATTCTAATTCATTCGTGCAATCCATTCTAATTCATTCGCACGATCAATTCTAATTCATTCGTATGATTCATTCTAATTCATTCGTACGATCCATTCTACTTCATTCGCACGAATGTATCTATTCTAATTCATTCGTGCGAATGAAGTAGAATGGATCGTACGAATGAATTAGAATAGATCGTACGAATAAATTAGAATGAATTGTACGAATGAATTAGAATGGATACATTCGAACGAATGAATTAGAATAGATCGTAGGAATGAATTAGAATGGATCATACGAATGAATTAGAATTGATCGTGTGAATGAATTAGAATGGATTGTACGAATGAATTAGAATGGATCGTGCTAATGAATTAGAATGGATCGTACAAATGAATTAGAATGGATATATTCATGCGAATGAATTAGAATGGATCGTACGAATGAGTAAGAATGGATCGTACGAATGAAATAGAATGGATCGTACGAATGAATTAGAATGGATCGAGCTAATGAATTAGAATGAATCGTACGAATGACTTAGAATAGATTGTGCGAATGAATTAGAATGGATCGTACGAATGAATTAGAATGGATCGTATAAATGAATTAGAATGGATCGTTCGAATGAATTAGAATGGATCGTATGACTGAATTAGAATGGATACATTCATGCGAATGAAGTAGAATGGATCGTACGAATGAATTAGAATGGATCGTACGAATGAATTAGAATGAATCGTACGAATGAATTAGAATGGATACATTCGAATGAATGAATTAGAATAGATCGTAGGAATGAATTAGAATGAATCATACGAATGAATTAGAATTGATCGTGCGAATGAATTAGAATGGATTGTACGAATGAATTAGAATGGATACATTCGTGCGAATGAAGTAGAATGGATCGTACGAATGAATGAGAATGGATCGTACGAATGAATTAGAATGAATCATACGAATGAATTAGAATGGATACATTCGAACGAATGAATTAGAATAGATCATAGGAATGAATTAGAATGGATCATATGAATGAATTAGAATTGATCGTGCGAATGAATTAGAATGGATTGCACGAATGAATTAGAATAAATAAATTCATGCGAATGAAGTTGAATGGATCGTACGAATGATTTAGAATGGATCGTACGAATGAATTAGAATGAATCGTATGAATGAATTAGAATGGATACATTCGAACGAATGAATTAGAATAGATCGTAGGAATGAATTAGAATGGATCATACGAATGAATTAGAATGGATAGTACGAATGAATTAGAATGAATCGTACGAATGAATTAGAATGGATACATTCGAACGAATGAATTAGAATAGATCATAGGAATGAATTAGAATGGATCATACGAATGAATTAGAATTGATCGTGCGAATGAATTAGAATGGATTGCACGAATGAATTAGAATGGATACATTCATGCGAATGAAGTAGAGTGGATCGTACGAATGAATTAGAATGGATCATACGAATGAATTAGAATGAATCGTACGAATGAATTAGAATGGATACATTCGAACGAATGAATTAGAATAGATCGTAGGAATGAATTAGAATGGATCATACGAATGAATTAGAATTGATCGTGCGAATGAATTAGAATGGATTGTACGAATGAATTAGAATGGATACATTCGTGCGAATGAAGTAGAATGGATCGTAGGAATAAATTAGAATAGATCGTACGAATGAATTACCAGGGATCGTACGAATGGATTAGAATGGATCGTACGAATGAATTAGAATGGATCATACAAATGAATTAGAATGGATCATACGAATGAATTAGAATTGATCGTGCAAATGAATTAGAATGGATTGTACGAATGAATTAGAATGGATACATTCGTGCGAATGAAGTAGAATGGATCGTACGAATGAATTAGAATGGATACATTCGAACGAATAAATTAGAATAGATCGTAGGAATGAATTAGAATGGATCATACGAATGAATTAGAATTGATCGAACGAATGAATTAGAATAGATCGTAGGAATGAATTAGAATGGATCATACGAATGAATTAGAATTGATCGTGCGAATGAATTAGAATGGATTGTACGAATGAATTAGAATGGATACATTCGTGAGAATGAAGTAGAATGGATCGTACGAATGAATTAGAATGGATCGTACGAATGAATTAGAATGGATCATACGAATGAATTAGAATTGATCGTGCGAATGAATTGTTAGAATGAATTAGATTTCTAATTCATTCGTTAGAATAGATACATTCATGCGAATAAAGTAGAATGGATCGTACGAATGAATTAGAATGGATCATACGAATGAATTAGAATGAATCGTACGAATGAATTAGAATGAATCGTACGAATGAATTAGAATGGATACATTCGAACGAATGAATTAGAATAGATCGAAGGAATGAATTAGAATGGATCATACGAATGAAGTAGAATGGATCGTACGAATGAATTAGAATGGATCGTACGAATGAATTAGAATGAATCATACGAATGAATTAGAATGGATCGTACAATCCATTCTAATTCATTCGTACAATCCATTCTAATTTATTCACACGATCAATTCTAATTCATTCGTATGATCCATTCTAATTCATTCCTACGATCTATTCTAATTCATTCGTACGATCCATTCTACTTCATTCGTATGATTCATTCTAATTCATTCGTACGATCCATTCTAATTCATTCGTACGATCCATTCTACTTCATTCGCACGAATGTATCCATTCTAATTCATTCGTACAATCCATTCTAATTCATTCGTACAATCCATTCTAATTCATTCGCACGATCAATTCTAATTCATTCGTATGATCCATTCTAATTTATTCCTACGATCTATTCTAATTCATTCGTTCGAATGTATCCATTCTAATTCATTCGTACGATTCATTCTAATTCATTCGTACGATCCATTCTAATTCATTCGTACGATCCATTCTACTTCATTCGCACGATCCATTCTAATTCATTCGTACGATCCATTCTACTTCATTCGCACGAATGTATCCATTCTAATTCATTCGTACAATCCATTCTAATTCATTCGCACGATCAATTCTAAGTACGAATGAATTAGAATGGATCCATTCGTGCGAATGAAGTAGAATGGATCGTACGAATGAATCAGAATGGATCGTACGAATGAATCAGAATGGATCGTACGAATGAATTAGAATGAAAACATTCGAACGAATGAATTAGAATAGATCGTAGGAATGAATTAGAATGGATCATACGAATGAATTAGAATTGATCGTACGAATGAATTAGAATGGATTATACGAATGAATTAGAATGGATACATTCGTGCGAAAGAAGTAGAATGGATCGTACGAATGAATTAGAATGGATACATTCGTGCGAATGAAGTAGAATGGATCGTAAGAATGAATTAGAATGGATCGTACGAATGAATTAGAATGAATCGTACGAATGAATTAGAATGGAAACATTCGAACGAATGAATTAGAATAGATCGTAGGAATGAATTAGAATGAATCGTACGAATGAATTAGTACAAATGAATTAGAATGGATACATTCGTGCGAATGAAGTAGAATAGATCGTACGAATGAATTAGAATGGATACATTCGTGCGAATGAAGTAGAATGGATCGTACGAATGAATTAGAATGGATCGTACGAATGAATTAGAATGAATCGTACGAATGAATTAGAATTGATCGTACGAATAAATTAGAATGGAAACATTCGAACGAATTAATTAGAATAGATCGTAGGAATGAATTAGAATGGATCGTACGAATGAATTAGAATGGATCGTATGAATGAATTAGAATAGAACGTGTGAATGAACTAGAATGGATCGTACGAATGAAGTAGAATGGATCCATTCGAGCAAATTAGTTAGAATGGATCGTACGAATGACTTAGAATGGATACATTCGAACGAATGAATTAGAATAGATCGTAGGAATGAATTAGAATGGATCATACGAATGAATTAGAATTGATCGTGCGAATGAATTAGAATGGATTGTATGAATGAATTAGAATATATCGTACGAATGAATTAGAATGGATCGTACGAATGAATTAGAATGAATCGTACGAATGAATTAGAATGGATACATTCGAACGAATAAATTAGAATGGATCGTAGAAATGAATTAGAATGGATACATTCGAACGAATGAATTAGAATTGATCGTGCGAATGAATTAGAATGGATTGTACGAATGAATTAGAATGGATACATTCGTGCAAATGAAGTAGAATGGATCGTACGAATGAATTAGAATGGATCGTATGAACGAATTAGAATAAATCGTACGAATGAATTAGAATGGATACATTCGAATGAATGAATTAGAATAGATCGTAGGAATGAATTAGAATGGATCATACGAATGAATTAGAATTGATCGTGCGAATAAATTAGAATGGATTGCACGAATGAATTAGAAATGATACATTCGAGCGAATGAAGTAGAATGGATCGTACGAATGAATTAGAATGGATCGTACGAATGAATTAGAATGAATCGTACGAACGAATTAGAATGGATACATTCGAACGAATGAATTAGAATAGATCGTAGGAATGAATTAGAATGGATCATACGAATGAATTAGAATTGATCGTGCGAATGAATTAGAATGGATTGTACGAATGAATTAGAATGGATACATTCGTGCGAATGAAGTAGAATGGATCGTAGGAATGAATTAGAATGGATCGTACGAATGAATTACCATGGATCGTACGAATGGATTAGAATGGATCGTATGAATGGATTAGAATGGATCATACAAATGAATTAGAATGGATAGTGCGAATGAATTTGAATAGATCGTGCAAATGAATTAGAAAGGTTAAATTTGTGAGAATGAATTAGAATGGATCGTGCGAATGAATTAGAATGGATCCTACGAATAAATTAGAATGGATACATTCGTGCGAATGATGTAGAATGGATCGTACGAATAAATTAGAATGAATCGTACGAATAAATTAGAATGAATCGTACGAATGAATTAGAATGGATACATTTGAACAAATGAATTAGAATAGATCGTAGGAATGAATTAGAATGGATCATACGAATGAATTAGAATTGATCGTGCGAATGAATTAGAATGGATTGTATGGAATGTATCCATTCTAATTCATTCGTACAATCCATTCTAATTCATTCGCACGATCATTTCTAATTCATTCGTACGATCCATGCTACTGCATTCGCTCGAATGTATCCATTCTAATTCATTCGTGCAATCCATTCTAATTCATTCGCACGATCAATTCTAATTCATTCGTATGATCCATTCTAATTCATTCATACGATCTATTCTAATTCATTCGTTCGAATGTATCCATTCTAATTCATTCGTACGATTCATTCTAATTCATTCGTACGATCCATTCTAATTCATTCGTACGATCCATTCTACTTCATTCGCACGAATGTATCCATTCTAATTCATTCGTACAATCCATTCTAATTCATTCGCACGATCAATTCTAATTAATTCGTATGATCCCTTCTAATTCATTTCTACGATCTATTCTAATTCATTCGTTCGAATGTGTCCATTCTAATTCATTCGTACGAATGAATTAGAATGGATCGTACGAATGAATTAAAATGGATATATTCGATCGAATGAATTAGAATGGATACATTTGTGCGATAGAATGGTGGATACATTCGTGCGAATGAAGTAGAATGGATCGTACGAATGAATTAGAATGGATCGTACGAATGAATTAGAATGAATCGTACGAATGAATTAGAATGGATACATTCGAACTAATGAATTAGAATAGATCGTAGGAATGAATTAGAATGGATCATACGAATGAATTAGAATTGATCGTGCGAATGACTTAGAATGGATTGTACGAAGGAATTAGAATGGATACATTCGTGCGAATGAAGTAGAATGGATCGTACGAATGAATTAGAATGGATCGTACGAATGAATTAGAATGAATCGTACGAATGAATTAGAATGGATACATTCGAACGAATGAATTAGAATTGATCGTAGGAATGAATTAGAATGGATCATACGAATGAATTAGAATAGATCGTGCGAATGAATTAGAATGGATTGTACGAATGAATTAGAAAGGAATTAGAATGGATTGTACGAATGAATTAGAATGGATCGTGCGAATGAATTAGAATGGATCGTATGAAGAATTAGAATGGATCGTACGAATGAATTAGAATGGATACATTCATGCGAATGAATTAGAATGGATCGTACGAATGAATTAAACTAGATCGTACGAATAAATTAGAATGGATACATTCGTGCGAATGAATTAGAATGGATTGTGTGAATGAATTAGAATGGATACATTCGTGCGAATGAATTAGAATGGATCGTACGAATGAATTAGACTGGATCATACGAATAAATTAGAATGGATACTTCGTACGAATGAATTAGTATGGATACATTCGTGCGAATGAATTAGAATGGATCGTACTAATGAATTAGAATGGATCGTCTGAATGAATTAGAATGGATCGTACGATGCAATCTAATTCATTTGTACGATCCATTCTAATTCATCCGTATGATCAATTCTCATTCATTCGCACGATCCATTCTAATTCATTCTCACGAATGTAACCTTTCTAATTCATTTGTATGATCCATTCTAATTCATTCGTACGATCCATTCTAATCCAGTCGTACGATCCATTCTAATCCATTCGTACGATCCATTCTAATCCATTCGTACGATCCATTCTAATTCATTCTCATAAATGTAACCTTTCTAATTCATTCGTTCGAATGTATCCATTCTAATTCATTCGTACGATTCATTCTAATTCATTCGTACGATCCATTCTAATTTATTCGCACAAATGTATCCATTCTAATTCATTCGTTCGATTCATTCTAATTCATTCGCATAAATATATCCATTCTAATTCATTCGTACGATCCATTCTAATTCATTCGTACGATCCATTCTAATTCATTCGTCCGATCCATTCTAATTTATTCACATGAATGTATCCATTCTAATTCATTCGTACAATCTATTCTAATTCATTCGCACGATCCATTATAATTCATTCGTATGATCCATTCTAATTCATTCCTACGATCTATTCTAATTTATTCGCTCGAATGTATCCATTCTAATTCATTCGTACGATCCATTCTTATTCATTCGTACGATCCATTCAAATTCATTCGCATGATCCATTCTAATTCATTCGTACGATCCATTCTTATTCATTCGCTCGAATGTATCCATTCTAATTCATTCGTACGATCCATTCTTATTCATTCGTACGATCCATTCAAATTCATTCACATGATCCATTCTTATTCATTTGTACGATCTATTCTAATTCATTCGCACGAATGTATCCATTCTAATTCATTCGTACAATCCATTCTAATTCATTCGCACGATCAATTCTAATTCATTCGTATGATCCATTCTAATTCATTCCTACGATCTATTCTATATCATTCGTTCGAATGTATCCATTCTAATTCATTCGTACGATTCATTCTAATTCATTCGTACGATCCATTCTAATTCATTCGTACGATCCATTCTACTTCATTCGCACGAATGTATCCATTCTAATTCATTCGTACAATCCATTCTAATTCATTCGCACGATCAATTCTAATTCATTCGTATGATCCATTCAAATTCATTCCTATGATCTATTCTAATTCATTCGTTCGAATGTATCCATTCTAATTCATTCATACTATTCATTCTAATTCATTCGTACGATCCATTCTGATTCATTCGTACGATCCATTCTACTTCATTCGCACGAATGTATCCATTCGTACGAATGAAGTAGAATGGATCATACGAATGAATTAGAATGGATCGTACGAATGAATTAGAATGGATACATTCGAACGAATGAATTAGAATAGATCGTAGGAATGAATTAGAATGGATCATACGAATGAATTAGAATTGATCGTGTGAATGAATTAGAATGGATTGTACGAATGAATTAGAATGGATACATTCGTGCGAATGAATTAGAATGGATCGTACGAATGAATTAGACTGGATCGTACGAATAAATTAGAATGGATACATTCTTACGAATGATTAGTATGGATACATTCGTGCGAATGAATTAGAATGGATCTTACTAATGAATTAGAATGGATCGTGTGAATGAATTAGAATGGATCGTACGATGCAATCTAATTCATTCGTACGATCCATTCTAATTCATCCGTATGATCAATTCTCATTCATTCGCACGATCCATTCTAATTCATTCTCACGAATATAACCTTTCTAATTCATTTGTATGATCCATTCTAATTCATTCGTACGATCCATTCTAATCCAGTCGTACGATCCATTCTAATCCATTCGTACGATCCATTCTAATCCATTCGTACGATCCATTCTAATCCATTCGTACGATCCATTCTAATTCATTCTCATAAAAGTAACCTTTCTAATTCATTTGTATGATCCATTCTAATTCATTCGTATGATACATTCTAATCCATTCGTACGATCCATTCTAATCCATTCGTACGATCCATTCTAATTCATTCGCACGAATGTAACCATTCTAATTCATTCGTACGATCCATTCTAATTCATTCGCACAAATGTATCCATTCTAATTCATTCGTTCGATCCATTCTAATTCATTCGCATAAATATATCCATTCTAATTCATTCGTACGATCCATTCTAATTCATTCGTACGATCCATTCTAATTCATTCGTCCGATCCATTCTAAATTATTCACATGAATGTATCCATTCTAATTCATTCGTACAATCTATTCTAATTCATTCGCACGATCCATTCTAATTCATTCGTATGATCCATTCTAATTCATTCCTACGATCTATTCTAATTTATTCGCTCGAATGTATCCATTGTAATTCATTCGTACGATCCATTCTTATTCATTCGTACGATCCATTCAAATTCATTCGCATGATCCATTCTAATTCATTCGTACGATCCATTCTTATTCATTCGTACGATCCATTCAAATTCATTCACATGATCCATTCTTATTCATTCGTACGATCTATTCGAATTCATTCGCACGAATGTATCCATTCTAATTCATTCGTACTATCCATTCTAATTCATTCGTACGATCAATTCTAATTCATTCGTATGATCCATTCTAATTCATTCCTACGATCTATTCTAATTCATTCGTTCGAATGTATCCATTCTAATTTATTCGTACGATTCATTCTAATTCATTCGTACGATCCGTTCTAATACATTCGTACGATCCATTCTACTTCATTCGCACGAATGTATCCATTCTAATTCATTCGTACAATCCATTCTAATTCATTCGCACGATCAATTCTAATTCATTCGTATGATCCATTCTAATTCATTCCTACGATCTATTCTAATTCATTCGTTCGAATGTATCCATTCTAATTCATTCGTACTATTTATTCTAATTCATTCGTACGATCCATTCTGATTCATTCGTACGATCCATTCTACTTCATTCGCACGAATGTATCCATTCGTACGAATGAAGTAGAATGGATCGTACGAATGAATTAGAATGGATCGTACGAATGAATTAGAATGGATACATTCGAACGAATGAATTAGAATAGATCGTCGGAATGAATTAGAATGGATCATACGAATGAATTAGAATTGATCGTGCGAATGAATTAGAATGGATTGTACGAATGAATTAGAATGGATACATTCGTGCGAATGAATTAGAATGGATCGTACGAATGAATTAGAATGGATCGTACGAATGAATTAGAATGAATCGTACGAATGAATTAGAATGGATCGTACGAATGAATTAGAATGGATCCATTCTTATTCATTCGTACAATCCATTCTAATTCATTCTACTTCATTCTACATCATTCGCACGAATGTATCCATTCTAATTCATTCGCACGATCAATTCTAATTCATTCGTACAATCCATTCTAATTCATTCGCACGATCAATTCTAATTCATTCGTATGATCCATTCTAATTCATTCCTATGATCTATTCTAATTCATTCGTTCGAATGTATCCATTCTAATTCATTCGTACGATTCATTCTAATTCATTCGTACGATCCATTCTAATTCATTCATACGATCCATTCTACTTCATTCGCATGAATGTATCCATTCTAATTCATTCGTACAATCCATTCTAATTCATTCGCACGATCAATTCTAATTCATTCGTATGATCCATTCTAATTCATTCCTACGATCTATTCTAATTCATTCGTTCGAATGTATCCATTCTAATTCATTCGTACGATTCATTCTAATTCATTCGTACGATCCATTCTAATTCATTCGTACGATCCATTCTACTTCATTCGTATGATCCATTCTAATTCATTCTAATTCATTCCTACGATCTATTCTAATTCATTCGATCGAATGTATCCATTCTAATTCATTCGTACGATTCATTCTAATTCATTTGTACGATCCATTCTAATTCATTCGTACGATCCATTCTACTTCATTCGCATGAATGTATCCATTCTAATTCATTCGTACAATCCATTCTAATTCATTCGCACGATCATTTCTAATTCATTCGTATGATCCATTCTAATTCATTCATACGATCTATTCTAATTCATTCGTTCGAATGTATCCATTCTAATTCATTCGTACGATTCATTCTAATTCATTCGTACGATCCATTCTAATTCATTCGTACGATCCATTCTAATTCATTCGTATGATCCATTCTAATTCATTCCTACGATGTATTCTAATTCATTCGTTCGAATGTATCCATTCTAATTCATTCGTACGATTCATTCTAATTCATTCGTACGATCCATTCTAATTCATTCGTACGATCCATTCTACTTTCATTCCTACGATCTATTCTAATTCATTCGTTCGAATGTTTCCATTCTAATTCATTCGTACGATTCATTCTAATTCATTCGTACGATCCATTCTGATTCATTCGTACGATCCATTCTACATCATTCGCATGAATGTATCCATTCTAATTCATTCGTACAATCCATTCTAATTCATTCGCACGATCAATTTTAATTCATTCGTATGATCCATTCTAATTCATTCCTACGATCTATTCTAATTCATTCGTTCGAATGTATCCATTCTAATTCATTCGTACGATTCATTCTAATTCATTCGTACGATCCATTCTAATTCATTCGTATGATCCATTCTAATTCATTCGTACGATCCATTCTACTTCATTCGCACGAATGTATCCATTCGGACAATCTATTCTAATTTATTCATACGATCCATTCTAATTCATTAGCACGATCCATTCTAATTCAATCGTACGATCCATTATATTTCATTTGTACGATCCATTCTAATTCATTCGTACGATCCATTCTACTTCATTCGCACGAATGTATCCATTCTAATTCATTCGTACAATCCATTCTAATTCATTCGCACGATCAATTCTAATTCATTCGTATGATCCATTCTAATTCATTCGTACATTCGTGCGAATGATGTAGAATGGATCGTACGAATGAATCAGAATGGATCGTACGAATGAATTAGAATGGATCATATAAATGAATTAGAATGGATCGTGCGAATGAATTAGAATGGATCGTATGACTGAATTAGAATGGATACATTCGTGCGAATTAATTAGAATGGATCGTACGAATGAGTAAGAATGGATCCATTCGCACGATCAATTCTAATTCATTCGTATGATCCATTCTAATTCATTCCTACGATCTATTCTACTTCATTCGCACGAATGTATCCATTCTAATTCATTCGTACAATCCATTCTAATTCATTCGCACGATCAATTCTAATTCATTCGTACGATCCATTCTAATTCATTCGTACGATCCATTCTACTTCATTCGCACGAATGTATCCATTCTAATTCATTCGTACAATCCATTCTAATTCATTCGCACGATCAATTCTAATTCATTCGTATGATCCATTCTAATTCATTCCAACGATCTATTCTAATTCATTCGTTCGAATGTATCCATTCTAATTCATTTGGATCGTACGAATGAATTAGAATGAATCGTATGAATGAATTAGAATGGATACATTCGAACGAATGAATTAGAATAGATCGTAGGAATGAATTAGAATGGATCATACGAATGAATTTGAATTGATCGTGTGAATGAAGTAGACTGGATCGTACGAATGAATTAGAATGGATCGTACGAATGAATTAGAATGGATCGTACGAATGAATTAGAATGGATCGTACGAATGAATTAGAATGGATCGTACGAATGAATTAGAATGGATCGTACGAATGAATTAGAATGGATCATGCGAATGAATTAGAATGGACTGTACGAATGAATTAGAATGGATTGTAGGAATGAATTAGAATAGATTCGTGCGAATGAATTAGAACGGATACATTCGAACGAATGAATTAGAATAGATCGTAGGAATGAATTAGAATGGATTGTACGAATGAATTAGAATGGATACATTCGTGCGAATGAAGTAGAATGGATCGTACGAATGAATTAGAAAGGATCGTACGAATGAATCAGAATGGGTCGTACGAATGAATTAGAATGGATCGTACAATCCATTCTAATTCATTCGCACGATCAATTCTAATTCATTTGTATGATCCATTCTAATTCATTCCTATGATCTATTCAAATTCATTCGTTCGAATGTATCCATTCTAATTCATTCGTACGATTCATTCCAATTCATTCGTACGATCCATTCTAATTCATTCGCACGATCAATTCTAATTCATTCGTATGAATGTATTCATTCTAATTCATTCGTACGATCCATTCTAATTCATTCGTACGATTCATTCTAATTTATTCGTACGATCCATTCTAAATCATTCGTACGATCCATTCTAATTCATTCGTACGATCCATTCTAATTCATTCGTATGATTCATTCTAATTCATTCGTACGATCCATTCTAATTCATTCGTACGATCCATTCTACTTCATTCGCACGAATGTATCCATTCTAATTCATTCGTACAATCCATTCTAATTCATTCGCACGATCAATTCTAATTCATTCGTATGATCCATTCTAATTCATTCCTACGATCTATTCTAATTCATTCGTACGATCTATTCTAATTCATTCGTACGATCCATTCTACTTCATTCGCACGAATGTATCCATTCTAATTCATTCGTACAATCGTACGATCCATTCTACTTCATTCGCACGATATTAATGTATCCATTCTAATTCATTCGTACAATCCATTCTAATTCATTCGCACGATCTATTCTAATTCATTCGTATGATCTATTCTAATTCATTCGCACGATCAATTCTAATTCATTCGTATGATCCATTCTAATTCATTCCTACGATCTATTCTAATTCATTCGTTCGAATGTTTCCATTCTAATTCATTCGCACGATCCATTCTAATTCATTCGTACGATCCATTCTAATTCATTCGTACGATCCATTCTAATTCATTCGTACGATCCATTCTAATTCATTCGTACGATCCATTCTACTTCATTCGCACGAATGTATCCATTCTAATTCATTCGTACAATCCATTCTAATTCATTCGCACGATCAATTCTAATTCATTCGTATGATCCATTCTAATTCATTCCTACAATCCATTCTAATTCATTCGTTCAAATGTATCCATTCTAATTCATTCGTACGATTCATTCTAATTCATTCGTACGATTCATTCTAATTCATTCGTACGATCCATTCTACTTCATTCGCACGAATGTATCCATTCTAATTCATTCGTACAATCCATTCTAATTCATTCCTACGATTTATTCTAATTCATTCGTACGATCCATTCTAATTCATTCGTACGATCCATTATACATCATTCGCACGAATGTATCCATTCTAATTCATTCGTACGATCCATTCTAATTCATTCGCACGATCCATTCTAATTCATTCTCACAAATTTAACCTTTCTAATTCATTTGCACGATCTATTCAAATTCATTCGCACTATCCATTCTAATTCATTTGTATGATCCATTCTAATTCATTCGTACGATCCATTCTAATCCATTCGTACGATCCATGGTAATTCATTCGTACGATCCATTCTAATTTATTCCTACGATCCATTCTACTTTATTCGCACGAATGTATCCATTCTAATTCATTCGTACAATCCATTCTAATTCATTCGCACGATCAATTCTAATTCATTCGTATGATCCATTCTAATTCATTCCTACGATCTATTCTAATTCATTCGTTCGAATGTATCCATTCTAATTCATTCGTACGATTCATTCTAATTCATTCGTACGATCCATTCTAATTCATTCGTACGATCCATTCTACTTCATTCGCTCGAATGAATCCATTCTAATTCATTCGTGCAATCCATTCTAATTCATTCGCACGATCAATTCTAATTCATTCGTATGATCCATTCTAATTCATTCCTACGATCTATTCTAATTCATTCGTTCGAATGTATCCATTCTAATTCATTCGTACGATCCATTCTAATTCATTCGTACGTATGATCCATTCTAATTCATTCCTACGATCTATTCTAATTCATTCGTACGATTCATTCTAATTCATTCGTACGATTCATTCTAATTCATTCGTACGATCCATTCTAATTCATTCGCACGAATGAATTAGAATGGATACATTCGAACGAATGAATTAGAATAGATCGTAGGAATGAATTAGAATGGATCATACGAATGAATTAGAATTGATCGTGCGAATGAATTAGAATGGATTGTACGAATGAATTAGAATGGATACATTCGTGCGAATGAAGTAGAATGGATCATACGAATGAATTAGAATGGATCATACGAATGAATTAGAATGGATTGTACGAATGAATTAGAATGGATACATTCATGCGAATGAAGTAGAATGGATCGTGCGAATGAATTAGAATGGATCGTACGAATGAATCAGAATGGATCGTACGAATGAATTAGAATGAATCGTACGAATGAATTAGAATGGATACATTCGAATGAATGAATTAGAATAGATCGTAGGAATGAATTAGAATAGATCATACGAATGAATTAGAATTGATCGTGCGAATGAATTAGAATGGATTGTACGAATGAATTAGAATGGATACATTCGTGCGAATGAAGTAGAATGGATCGTACGAATGAATTAGAATGGATCGTACGAATGAATTAGAATGAATCGTACGAATGAATTAGAATGGAAACATTCGAACGAATGAATTAGAATTGATCGTAGGAATGAATTAGAATGGATCATACGAATGAATTAGAATTGATCGTGCGAATGAATTAGAATGCGTACAATCCATTCTAATTCATTCGCACGATCCATTCTACTTCATTCGCACGAATGTATCCATTCTAATTCATTCGTACAATCCATTCTAATTCATTCGCACGATCAATTCTAATTCATTCGTATGATCCATTCTAATTCATTCCTACGATCCATTCTACTTCATTCGCACGAATGTATCCATTCTAATTCATTCATCTGATCCATTGTAATTCTTTCATACGATCCATTCTAATTCATTCGTACGATTCATTCTAATTCATTCGTACGATCCATTCTAATTCATTCGTACGATCCGTTCTACTTCATTCGCACGAATGTATCCATTCTAATTCATTCGTACAATCCATTCTAATTCATTCGCACGACTAATTCTAATTCATTCGTACAATCCATTCTAATTCATTCGTACGATCCATTCTAATTCATTCGTTCGAATGTATCCATTCTAATTCATTCGTACGATTCATTCCAATTCATTCGTACCATCCATTCTACTTCATTCGCACGATCAATTCTAATTCATTCGCATGAATGTATCCATTCTAATTCATTCGTACGATCGTTTCTAATTCATTCGTACGATCCATTCTGATTCATTCGTACGATCCATTCTAATTCATTCGTATGATCCATTCTACTTCATTCGCACGAATGTATCCATTCTAATTCATTCGTACAATCCATTCTAATTCATTCGCACGATCAATTCTAATTCATTCGTATGATCCATTCTAATTCATTCCTACGATCTATTCTAATTCATTCGTTCGAATGTATCCATTATAATTCATTCGTACTATTCATTCTAATTCATTCGTACGATCCATTCTGATTCATTCGTACGATCTATTCTACTTCATTCGCACGAATGTATCCATTCATACGAATGAAGTAGAATGGATCGTACGAATGAATTAGAATGGATCGTACGAATGAATTAGAATGGATACTGTTGGGGGTAGTCAAAAACCACATATCCTGGATAGCATTGCAAACACACCTGAGATAGAGTTCTCGAGGGAGCCCGTCCAGGAGTTGGAACCCTCGGAAGCCTAGCGTGCCCCCTTTCCAGTCCGCAAGGAGCTCGCCCCCAGCCCGCAAGAAGCTCGCCCCCACAGGGAGCTGGATGGACACCTTGTATCTAAGTGCAGCTCGCCCCTCCCAGACCCTGCGGGAGTTCGCGCCCTCGTACTTACTAAATCATCTTGACAGTGGAGCGAGATCCACATTGGGCTGAAGGGGCTCAAGGCCAAGAGCTCGGTAAGGAGCTCGCCCATGCTCGCACAGGAGCTCGCCCATGCTCGCACAGGAGCTCCCCCAAGGCCAAGAGCTCGCTAAGGAGCTCGCCCATGCTCTCGCATGAGCTCGCCTAGCTCGCGCAGGAGCTCGCCCATGCTCTCGCATGAGCTCGCCTAGCTTGCGCAGGAGCTCGCCCATGTTCGCTCAGGAGCTCGCCTAGCTTGCGCATGAACTCGCATAGCTCGCTTAGGAGCTCGCCCATGCTCTCGCATGAGCTTGCCTAGCTCGCGCAGGAGCTCGCCCCTGTTCGCTCAGGAGCTCGTCTAGCTCGCAGGAGCTCACCCATGCTCGCTCAGGAGCTCGCCCAGACCCCTGTTTATCGAAGAGGTTGCTACCGCGAGGTCCGACTCTTGATAAATACAGACGAAGGGGCGAAGCAGTGCGGGGCGAGCTTGCCTTTGCTTTCTCCCAGAGACCTCACAGACTTGAACATTCTAGAATAGCCACCTGGCAGCGACAAGAAAGATGCTCTCCCACTCAAAACCGCCTGGCAGGCTCGATGACAAAGAATGTCAGGGGTGCGAGTACCAAGGACTGTCAGAGGCCCACGCGAGCCAGATCATGGGGGGTCTAGAAGGCGCCGGAAGAATCTCCACGTGTCGGGCCAACATAGGCCGCCAATGTCTATAAATGCACACCCCCAGGCTCCAAAGTACAGGTTCGAATCCCATTTCCCTACCACTTTGGTATACAACAGCTCGCCGTTGTGCACCCGTGACTGACTTGAGCGTCGGAGGGTCTGCGCTCCTAAGTGAGCCAGCCGTTCTCATGTTCTCTTTTCTTTGTCTTGCAGGTGGCTCGCAAGGATCAGTGAAAAATCCCCCAAACATTTGGCGCCGTCTGTGGGATTTCGACTGGTTCCTGCGAGAACGCCCACGACCGCACGGTTGAACGCCGTCGGCTCTCGTAAACCCAAAGATGGCTCCGACGACAAGGGGATGCAGGCGGACGAGGGCCCGTATGGGGTCTGTGCACAGCGAACCCCCCGCTGAGACTCCCCAGCCCCTTGTCCCGCTCAGTGACCAGCTCCTGTTGGAGATGTTGGCCACCCAGCGGGCAATGATGGAGGAGTTGATGCGCTTGCGTCAGGCCCCGGTGGCGAGCCGACGATCGGGACCATCGAGGCCCGCATCCCCCGCGTGACCTCCCGTCTCGTCGCGTCTGCCCACGACCGTACCAGCACGGCGAACTTCCCATCCGGAACCCCCGGTTGAGAGGACGGTCGTGCGTGGAGCGAAGGAGACCCCACTCACAAGGTTACAGAAGCTTGTAACCCAGCGGTCTAGCAACCAGGCGACCTCGCGTGCGACCATCCCTCGCCACCGTAGCCGGAGCGTCGACTCTGACGGGTCGGAGGCAAGGTCTCAAGAGAGGGATCGCGACCCGCGCCATCGGCGACGAGGGAAAGAGCCCGCGGTGGCTATACCTTTCGAACCTCGAGAGGCGACGGCCTCCCATAGACCAACCGCCATGCTGAAGGGATCCGCGGGCGAGCAGCCAGGAGGTCGCCGATCGGTGGCCCCCGAGGGTCGCCGCGGGGTGGATCTGAACCTCCCTAGAGGGAGTGCACACTGCCGCCTAGGACCTGCGCAGCCGCCTTTGGGATTTCTCCCCGGGCACTGGCAGCGATCTAGTGCGCCAGCGGATTTACTGGAGGATCTCGCCGCCCACGGAGGAAGCTCGCCCTTCACCAGCGTGGTCCACCAAGGGGGTTTTCCGCACCATTGGACCCCCCCGAAGTTTGTTTTGTTCGACGGGTCGCAGGATCCTGTTGACCACCTCTTGGCCTACAGAAAGCTTCTATTTTTCCGGGACCAGGACCACGTCTTGTGCCGAGCGTTCCCGAGCAGTCTGACTAGATCGGCGTTGAATTGGTTCCACAAGTTGCCGTCCGGCATGATTCCCGACTTTCCAACTCTCTCTAGGCTATTCCTGGAGCAGTATCGCTGTAATAGGCAGCCCCCGAAGAGGATCGAGTCTCTGTTTACTTTAGCCATGGGAGCTCGCGAAACGCTCCGGTGCTTCGCAACGCGATTCCGAAGCGCCTACCTCACTCTGGAAGACGCGGCGGGCCAAGATCGTACCGTGGTGAGTGCTTTCAGAAGCGCCCTCCCCGAGGGGGGCAAGCTTCACGACGCCTTAGTGATCAAGGACCCTCGCATAATGGTTGAACTATTCGCGCTGGTCCAGCAACACATCAAGCTCGAAGATGTGGTGCTAGATCGGAAGGGAAAGGCAGTGGAGCAGCGACCTCCTCCGGTTCTGCGACCTCTTGTCGTTAAGGCCGTGGAGAGGAGGGAAGTGCCACTTACGGTACCTTTGCCCGGACCGTCCGCAGCTCCTGCAGTACAGCCCGCTGAAGCCCCCGCGGCGGTCGCTGGAAGGCCGGCGAACTGGCGCCTGCCTCCGGGACCCGGGGAGCGGGACTTCACCGTGCTGACCCACTCGTCGGGACAAATCTTCCATCAGATTCGGAATGAGCCTTTCTTCCAGTACCCGCCACCCCTACAGGTCGGAGAGCCCGGCTCTACCGACAACTCGCGGCGGTGCGCTTTTCATCGAAGCCCTAGGCATCACACTAACAGATGCCGGGCTCTGAAGAACCACCTGGAGGATTTGGTCGCCTTGGGGCACTTGAACCAATTCATCTCGCCCCCGAGGAGGTTCGAGGTGATTCCAGAACGAGCCCCTCGGGAGGGAGATCGCCCAGGACTCACGGAGCCCGCCTTACCTCCGCCTCCCCCGGGAGGACCGGCGATCTGCCACACCATTAGCGGATGGCTGAGCGGCCCGAGATCCAGTAATGAAGCCCGCCGACGAGTCAGGGAGATAGAGCGGGCGCAGAAGGTATTTTCCGTCTCACTAACTCCTACTTTACTCCAAGCACCAAGGGTGGAAGCCCGCGATTTCCTCTGGTTTTCGGAAGACGACATGACTGGGGTCGTCGCGCCCCACAATGACCCCCTCGTCATACGCCTAATGATGGCTAACATCGAGGTGAGGCGAGCTCTGGTTGATTCGGGGAGCGCCGTTGACATCCTTTTTCTGTCGGCCTACCTGCGAATGGGGTTGAGACTTGCCGACCTGTCTCCCTCGACGAGCTCCCTCAGTGGATTCACCGGTGAGGTCGCCAAAGTGGCAGGAGAGATAACCCTTACCGTGACCGCGGGCCCGGAGGCTCGCCAAGTCTGCTTCGCGGTAGTGGACGGGAATTCTGCCTTTAATGCCATCCTTGGGCGGCCTTGGCTAAGGCAGATGAAGGCAGTATCTTCACCCAACCATCAGGCTCTCAAATTCCCAACCACGAGCGGGGTCGTAGTTATTCGGGGGGATCGCCGAGGCCAAGAGGCCCGAACCCTCCTAGCAATTACTGCCCGATACGAGCGAGCTCCTGGGAGCCCGCTGGGGGCCTCCTCGCCTAAGTCCCCTACTCCATCCTCGGGTGGGAGCGGTGTGGATCTTAAGTTGGAGGAAGGTCGCCTAACAACCCCCAAGAGAGGAAGTTTTCCGGTTGCCGAACCACTTCAAGAGATCGACATTGGCGGCAAAGAAGGGCCGAGAATTGTTAGTCTCGGGACCTCGTTAACCGAGGGCGAGGTCCTAGCCATAACCAACTTGCTCAGGGAATACCGCGACGTATTCGCCTGGAGCTTCGCGGACATGCCAGGGATTGACCCGGAGGTCGCCTGTCATCGTCTGCACACCGTGAAGGAGTTCCCGCCGGTCAAGCAGAAAGCTCGGCACATACCTGCTGCAAAATCCATCGCAGTGGCGGCAGAAATAGACAAGCTAGAGCGAGCTGGCTTCATACGCGAGGCGCACTTCCCCGAGTGGATCTCCAATATCGTGGCGGTGCCCAAGAAGAGCGGAGCGGTCAGAGTGTGCATTGACTTCTCCGACCTCATTAAGTCATGCCCGAAGGACGGTTTTCCTCTTCCACGGATAGGCGCACTGGTCGACGCAGCTGTCGGGTTTCGGGCTCTATCTTTCATGGATGGATACTCAGGGTATAACCAAATACCCCTCCACCCCGAAGATCAGGAGAAGACCGCTTTCTACTCTGGAGCGGGCTACCAGAAGCTATACTGCTATCGAGTGATGCCTTTCGGACTTAAGAACGCTAGAGCGACATACCAAAGGTTAGTCACTCAGATGTTTAAAAATCAGATCGGCAGAAATGTCGAGGTTTATGTTGACGACCTTCTGGTAAAGAGTCGAGAGCGAGGAGGGCATGTCGCCGACCTCCGCGAAACCTTCGAAATACTGAGAAAGTACCGAATGAGGCTGAACCCGGCGAAGTGCACATTCAGGGTGACTTCGGGGAAATTCCTCGGGTACCTGGTCACCCACAGGGGGATCGAGGCCGACCCTGGGCAAATCCGAGCACTTGTCGAAATGCCCGCACCAAGAACCCGGCAGGAAGTCCAGAGATTGAGCGGGCGAATCGCCGCGCTCAATCGGTTTATATCCAAATCCTCAGACAATTGCCGACCTCTTTTCGAGCTGCTGCGAAAAGGAGCGTGCATTTGTTGGGATGAAAAATGCGAGCGCGCCTTTCAGAAGATAAAGGACTATCTGGCGAGCCCGCCGATCCTAGCGGCACCAAAAGATGGCGCCGAGCTTGGCATATATCTCGCGGTCACGGAGAGTGCAGTAAGCGGGGTCCTTATAGTGGAAGAAGCAAAGGTAGAGCGGCCTGTCTACTTTGTGAGCCACACGATGCTTCCCGTCGAGCTCCGGTATCGACCAATCGAGAAGGTCGCATTGGCCTTGGTCCTTACCGCGAGAAAACTTCACCCCTACTTCTCGGCGCACACCGTCAAAGTCATCACAGAGCACCCCCTGAAGAGCGCGCTCTCCAGGCCTTCGGTAGCCGGCA
Source organism: Chamaelirium japonicum (assembly GCA_947650365.1). Lineage (NCBI taxonomy): Eukaryota > Viridiplantae > Streptophyta > Magnoliopsida > Liliales > Melanthiaceae > Chamaelirium > Chamaelirium japonicum. The sequence goes on along the minus strand of CANTAL010000127.1, from coordinate 781,358 downwards.
GGTTGTATCGATGGTCTGCCGAGCTCGTCGCCTATGGTTTGGAGTATGTCCCTCGAGTTGCTGTCAAAGGGCAGGCTCTCGCCGATTTCTTGGCGGACTTTCCCATAGAAGAGCCAGTCCAGTACCAGGAGGATGAGCCAACTGAGGCACAACCTGGGAAGGCGAGGTTCTTGGACAACCAAGGCGAGCTTCCTCCAGCTGAGCGTTCAGAGGTGGCGGGCTGGGAATTATTCGTTGATGGATCCTCCAACGCTTTGGGGGCTGGGATCGGGGTCGCACTGATCGCCCAGTCGGTACTTCTGGAGAAATCAGTCCGGCTGGATTTCGCTGCTACCAACAATGAGGCGGAATATGAGGCGCTGCTGGCTGGTTTGGAGCTCGCTCAAGAGGTAGGCGCCAAACACTTGAAAGTATTTAGTGATTCCCAGCTAATTATTTGCTAAATCAATGGGGAGTACGCCTCCCGGGATGCACGAATGGCGGGCTACGTAAATCTAGTAAAGGGCAAGGCCGCGGAGTTCGAAAAGATCTCTTTCGAGCAAATTCCGCGAGCCGATAATAGGCGAGCTGATGCCTTGGCAAATGCCGCCTCCCTACTGGGAACATCAGAAGCTCGCCAGATTCTAATCGAGGTCCAAAATCAGTCTCGGCTCCAAATGATGGAGCCTGCTGTAAACCAAGTTTATGCCGACGTATCACCCGGCGGGTGGATCGCTCCCATTCTTCGTTTTCTTCAGAAGGGCGAGCTTCCAGAAGGAAGAGAGGAAGCCCGGCGAGTGGAGAAATGCGCTGGTCGCTATCTTATTCGCTGGGATCGCCTTTTTCGAAGATCTTTTGGCAGGCCGAATCTTCGTTGCATCGAGAGCCCGGAGACCGAAGAAGCACTGGATTGCATCCACTCTGGCGAGCTGGGAAACCACGATGGTGGGCGATCTCTAGCTGCGAAAGTACGAAGGTAAGGGTACTGGTGGCCCACTCTGGAGCGAGACGCTTGGAAGGTCGCCCAGAGGTGCATCCAATGCCAGAAGCACGCCACGACGAATCATATGCCCGCAGAAGAACTGCACCCTCTGGCGAACCCCTGGCCTTTCCAGCAATGGGGGTTGGATATTGTGGGACCTTTCCCTGTGTCAGCCCGGCAGAAGAAATTCATCTTAGTAGCTACGGACTACTTCACCAAATGGGTGGAAGCGGTCCCGCTAGCTAAAATTGGTGAGAAGCAAGTAAAGGACTTCCTTTGGAAGAATATCTTCTGCCGCTTTGGGCTGCCCCGAGTGCTAATCACCGACAATGGTCGCCAGTTCGACAATCGCTTGATCAGAAGCTTTTGTGTCGAATATGGGGTCGACCTAAGGTTCTCGTCCCCAAGGTACCCTCAAAGCAACGGGCAAGCTGAAGCTACGAACCGTGTAATCCTAGACAACCTCAAGAAAAGGTTGGAAGGAAAGAAAGGACTGTGGGAGCAGGAGCTTGACGGCGTGCTATGGGCTTATCGTACCACTCCACGTCGCTCGACCAACGAATCGCCTTTCAGCCTAACTTACGGGTGTGAAGCGGTGCTACCCATCGAAGCCGAGCTGCCGACCGAAAGAAAGCTCGCTGCAGATGAGGTCGATAATAACGCTCTGCTCGCCGAATCCCTCGATCAGCTCGAAGAGAGATGAGAGCGCGCCAATCTACACCTCGCCGGGTACAGGCAAGAAATGAAGCGCGCCTACGACAAAAGAGTCCGCCATCGGGCATTCAAGGCCGGCGATCTGGTGATGAGAAAGGTGTTCGCAAACATACAAGAGCCTAATGCAGGAAAGCTCGCGGCGAACTGGGAAGGCCCCTACATAGTACACAAAGCAGGAAGCTCGGGGGCTTACCGGTTGATGACCGCTGGAGGCGACCTGTTAGAGCGACCTTGGAACGCTCTGCACCTTCGCAAGTTTTATGCCTAAGGAAATTTTTGTAAATTATCTTCTGAAGTTATGAATGAACGATGGAGGTTTCAACAAAGAATTTAACTCGGAAGCTTGGCGTTGCAAGAGCTCGCTTGATCTACAAGGTAGTCCGCCGTTGTGCGGATTTAAAGCAAGACCGGGATCCTCAGAGGCAGCCAGTAGGCGACCTTGAGCTTCCCGGGGCAGTCCGCCGTTGTGCGGACTTAAAGCAAGACCGGGATCCTCAGAGGCAGCCAGTGGGCGACCTTGAGCTTCCCGGGGCAGTCCGCCGTTGTGCGGACTTAAAGCAAGACCGGGATCCTCAGAGGCAGCCAGTGGGCGACCTTGAGCTTCCCGGGGCAGTCCGCTGTTGTGCGGACTTAAAGCAAGACCGGGATCCTCAGAGGCAGCCAGTGGGCGACCTTGAGCTTCCCGGGGAAGTCCGCTGCCAAGTGGACTCTAAACCTAACCAGGATCCTTCGCGTTCACCTGCCATGAACGGAAGCATCCTGGCGTTGGCATACCCCTCGAAGGGCGAGCCCGCCGAGCAGGATCATCGAGAGAAATTAACCGGGCAGGGGGCAGCTAGCACTTATTAGTTTCCTTTAAAAATAAAAAATGGTTTAAGTCTCTGAGTGTAGGGAAGTTTTTGAAATCGTTTGGTTTGCTTATCGTTTTCCGGGCTCAGAGACTAATTGCGTTTTTGCGAGCATACCGAGTTTTCCGTTTGCATATACTTTTGAATCGAATTAGCTACCTCGCCCGGGGTATCACTCTCGAGATCGCTGCGAAACCCCAAAAGTGGACTCATGAGCGAGACAGAGAAAGAAAGAAACAGGCGGACTCAAAAAGATTCATTTCATTCATTGGTTAAAGATTATAAAAAGATTACAAAGAGATACAGCCTAAGCTGGGCCCGCGCCAGCGCCCTCGTCGTCGCCGCCGTGCTTCCTCTTCTTCGACCTTTCGGCCTTGTATTTCTCAATGGCGTCCAGCGCGCCCTTCTTGAGAAGCTCGCCCAGCTGCGACTGGAGGCGCTCTCGCTGGGAGTTGAGGTCGCGAAGGTGTGCCTCCTTCAGCGCCGCGATCTCATCCCGGGAGGCCGCCACATGACTGCGGAGCTCGAGGATCTCTTTCTGGGCGGCCTCTTTGGCCTTGGTCGCCTCTTGTAGGTCCGCGAGGGCACGGGCGTGAGCGTCCTTGACCGAGGCTAGCCCCGTGGTGAGAGTGGCAGCCCGCTGGCGCAGCTGGGCAACCTCTGTATCAACAGAGGCGGCCTGCTGGCGCAGCCGGTCCACCTCAGCTTGGAGCTCGCCGGATCGGTCCGCCTGATGAAGCTGATGGATATGCTCGTCTACTCTCCTCTCCGAGCTATGGAGAGTGTCATCGTAGAGGGCGATAGTATCCCCCGCCACGCCAGCAACCTCATCGGCAAGAGCCCGGCTGACCCGCTCCACCTATGGCAAAGTAAAACGGTGGAGGTAGAAGAAAATTGGAACAGGAAAGGGATGTAAGCCAAAGGAGCGCAGAGGTAAATCTTACCTCGACGAGCCGGTTGATAAGGACGATGTAGGGAGTCCGGGCGAAAATGTTGCGCCCCAAGATATCCCGCGTATAGTAGGGGGCGCGCTCAGGGCCGCCTGAGGAGGAGCCCGCCTGGCTTCCCTCGATCGGAGCGGCTGGAGGAGGCGATATGGCAGCAGCATCAGCGGGCTCGAGCACCGCGGGGGCCACGACCGGAGCGGCCTCAACCCCTTGGGCGCTGGGACCCTCTTTAGCGGCCAGGGATGGCGTGGCGATTTGCCCTTCTTCGGGCACACTCGGGTCTGATGCTTCCGAGCTGGAGCTCGGAAGATCGTCCAGGATGGTCCCCAGGTCCTGAGACCAGTAGACCAACCCGCCCAGCTCCGGGAGAGGAGGAACCTCAAGAGCAGTAGGCGCGGGCTCGGGTGCGGGCGCGCTGAGAGCAGGCGCAGGCGCGGGCTCGGGCACGGGCGCGCTGATAGCAGGCACAGGCGCGGGCTCGGGCGCATGCGCGCTTATAGCATGCGCAGGCGCGGACTCGGGCGCGGGCGCGCTGAGATCAGGCGCAGGCGCGAGCGCGGGCTCGGGCGCAGGCTCTGGCGCGGGCGCGAGCACGGGCTCGGACTCGGGCGCGGGCGCGGGCTCGGGCTCGGGCGCGGGCGCGCCAGCAGTAGAGGGCGCGGGCGCGCTGCAGCCAGACGCACCCGGTGCAGAGGGCGCCGGCACGGGCGCGCTAGCAGCAGAGGGCGCAAGCACGCTGTGGGAAGACGCTGTCGTTGCAGCGGGCTCGGCAGCGCGGGCCGGCTCCTCTTCTTCTTCCTCTTCCTCGGCCGAGCTAGAATCCTTGCAGGATCCCAAGCCCGCTTCCTCCAGGGCGGCCTTCCTCCGCTCCTCGACGACTCGTTGGAAGGCTTCACGAGCCTCCCGAACAATGCTGTCCTCTCCCGACGGGCGGGCTGGAGGAGTCTTTTTCTTCTTCGACTTCTTCCGTTAAGCGCCCTCCTCTGGGTTTATCACTGCAACAAAGAGAGTTTTAGTCAAGTCGCTCGGGAATCCGCGCATCAGCACTTCAGCCATTGGGGACTCCACTTCCGCCATGCTGAGAAGAAGCTCGACGCGCGGATCCTCGGGCTCGACGAAGGAAATGCGACGTCGCCGAGGCTCTGGGACTGGGGCCTTCGGAGAAATGAGAGAAAAAGAGGTCGCCTGACCTGTGGCTGCTTCGCGGGTTGGTGGCGGCTGTGGCGCGACATCCTCCTCGTGGAGCATCTCGAGGGTGTCCTTGTCGGCGACCTGGATGGGGGACGCCCGCTTCTTCCCCTTCTTCGCCGAGGTCCCCGCAGCGGAGGTCACGGCAGCAGGCCGGGAGACCGCGACCTTCTTCCGCATCACCTTCTGCCGGGTGGTGATGGTTCCGGTCCGTAGATCCTTCCAGAGGAAGGAGAAGTCCGGCGGGAGGACCTTGTCGAGGGTTCGACCCCCGAGGAAGTCCAGAATCGCCTCGTCGAGCGATCTTTCACGGGCTGCGGCGATGCACTTCTTACCCTTGGGCCGGTATTCTGCGATCTCCTTGAAGACAGGGAGAGGCGGTTTGCCGGGAAGAGAGGGGACGCCGGCTTGAGGACCTCGCCAGTCGCCGTCGATCACGAATGGATACTGTTTCCAGTACCGGTCCTTGTTCTCAACGGCGGAGAACGGAAGTACCTTGCCAGTACGACCAGTGAGATAAAACTGGCCGCAGCCCGCCTCAATGAAGGCGGTCCCTGGCTTGAGGAACCACTTCTTCAGGAGGTAGGCAAGGGGGATCCTCACGTTGAGGGCTTCCTCAATTCGAGAAAGCCCGTAGAGGATCCCCCAAGAGTTTCCTGGAAGCTGAGCAGGGCACAAGCCCGCCAGTTCCAGTAGCTCGCTGGCAAGGTGGTTCAGGGGTAGCCGGAGCCCTGACCAAATCTGCCCCACGGAGACCGCCGTACCAGAGAGCGGCCTCCCCGAGTGTGGGAAGGGCAGGATGGCGAGCTCCTGAGGAATGTTCGCCGCGGAGCGTAAGCTAGCAGGGATCGGCGCCCCGCCGATGTCATTAAACCAGACAACGGCGGGCTCCCTAGAGGGAACCTCCTCGCTGCCAGGTTCAAGCACCGAAATTGGGGCGACGTTGAGAGGTTCCTCATGGGAGGAAGCGGCAGCAACAGAAGAAGCAGCAGCAGAAGAAGCCATAAGAGCAAGGGGGTGTGAGCGAGCTGCGAGCTGCGAGCTGAAAGCAGAAGTAGAAGGAGAAGGGAGAGCTGTTTTTCACGCAGCGGTAAAAATCGCCCCCCGTCCCCTATTTATAGGCAAGTGAGAGGCAGGTGAATCGGGCCGCAGTTAATACTCGAGCGCGCCCAACGAGGCGGCACGCCGACGGTTGAAGCGACAGCTCGCCTTTCTCCAATCAGGCAGCGCCACGTGGGCCACGCGTGGAAAAAGCTGCGCCGGCGCCGAAACTATCATTTACTGACAAAAGAAGAACAAATGAGGAGGAGACACGTGTCTCGCGCCGATCGGGATCTCATGATGAGATTCATTGTATCAACATCGAGCCTCGCGCCGCATTTAAGATGAAGCGACCGTTGGAGATTTGGTGCGATACCCAAGTCACGAGATCGCCCACAGCTGGTGCCCGCAGCTCGCCCGACGCAGACCCTGACCGCATGTGACAAGCTCGCATCGGAAGGAGATCGCTCGTGGCTGATGCTCGTGGCCCGCCCAGCGTTTGAAAAGTACTGAGAGTCAAAGCTCTCGATGCAGATTGCTCCCGGTTGGAGCCCGAAGCTCGCCCGACGCAGACCCTGACCCGTGTGGCAAGCTCGCACCGGAAGGAGATCGCTCGTGGCTGACGCTCCCGGCCCGACCAACGTTTGTGAAATACTGGCAGTCAAAGCTCTCGGCGCAGGCCGCCCATGGCTACTATCTCCGTCCCGCTAGGAAACTGTTGCAGCAGACATTGATATCAGGCACATTACCAGGGATAGGAGCTCGCTAAGACTCCTGAGCAAGCGTCGAGTTTCCTCGATCACTCCCTCAGGAGGGGGTAATGTTGGGGGTAGTCAAAAACCACATATCCTGGATAGCATTGCAAACACACCTGAGATAGAGTTCTCGAGGGAGCCCGTCCAGGAGTTGGAACCCTCGGAAGCCTAGCGTGCCCCCTTTCCAGTCCGCAAGGAGCTCGCCCCCAGCCCGCAAGAAGCTCGCCCCCACAGGGAGCTGGATGGACACCTTGTATCTGAGTGCAGCTCGCCCCTCCCAGACCCCGCGGGAGTTCGCGCCCCCGTACTTACTAAATCATCTTGACAGTGGAGCGAGATCCACATTGGGCTGAAGGGGCTCAAGGCCAAGAGCTCGCTAAGGAGCTCGCTCATGCTCGCACAGGAGCTCGCCCAAGGCCAAGAGCTCGCTAAGGAGCTCGCCCATGCTCTCGCATGAGCTCGCCTAGCTCGCGCAGGAGCTCGTCCATGCTCTCGCATGAGCTCGCCTAGCTCGCACAGGAGCTCGCCCATGTTCGCTCAGGAGCTCGCCTAGCTCGTGCATGAACTCGCATAGCTCGCTCAGGAGCTCGCCCATGCTCTCGCATGAGCTCGCCTAGATCGCACAGGAGCTCGCCCCTGTTCGCTCAGGAGCTCGTCTAGCTCGCAGGAGCTCGCCCATGCTCGCTCAGGAGCTCGCCCAGACCCCTGTTTATCGAAGAGGTTGCTCCCGCGAGGTCCGACTCTTGATAAATACGGACGAAGGGGCGGAGCAGTGCAGGGCGAGCTTGCCTTTGCTTTCTCCCAGAGACCTCACAGACTTGAACATTCTAGCATAGCCACCTGGCAGCGACAAGAAAGATGCTCTCCCACTCAAAACCGCCTGGCAGGCTCGATGACAAAGAATGTCAGGGGTGCGAGTACCAAGGACTGTCAGAGGCCCACGCGAGCCAGATCGTGGGGGGTCTAGAAGGCGCCGGAAGAATCTCCACGTGTCGGGCCAACATAGGCCGCCAATGTCTATAAATGCACACCCCCAGGCTCCAAAGTACAGGTTCGAATCCAATTTCCCTACCACTTTGGTATACAACAGCTCGCCGTTGTGCACCCATGACTGACTTGAGCGTCGGAGGGTCTGCGCTCCTAAGGGAGCCAGCCGTTCTCACGTTCTCTTTTCTTTGTCTTGCAGGTGGCTCGCAAGGATCAGTGAAAAATCCCCCAAACAGATAAATTCGAACGAATGAATTAGAATAGATCGTAGGAATGAATTAGAATGGATCATACGAATGAATTAGAATTGATCGTGCGAATGAATTAGAATGGATTGTACGAATGAATTAGAATGGATACATTCGTGCGAATGAAGTAGAATGGATCGTACGAATGAATTAGAATGGATCGTGCGAATGAATTAGAATGAATCGTACGAATGAATTAGAATGGATACATTCGAACGAATGAATTAGAATAGATCGTAGGAATGAATTAGAATGGATCATACGAATGAATTAGAATTGATCGTGCGAATGAACTAGAATGGATTGTACGAATGAATTAGAATGGATACATTCATGCGAATGAATTAGAATAGATCGTACGAATGAGTAAGAATGGATCGTACGAATGAAATAGAATGGATCGTACGAATGAATTTTAATGGATCGTGCTAATGAATTAGAATGGATCGTACGAATGAATTAGAATGGATACATTCATGCGAATGAATTAGAATGGATCGTACGAATGAGTAAGAATGGATCGTACGAATGAAATAGAATGGATCGTACAAATGAATTAGAATGGATCATGCTAATGAATTAGAATGGATCGTACTAATGACTTAGAATAGATTGTGCGAATGAATTAGAATGGATCGTACGAATGAATTAGAATGGATCGTATAAATGAATTAGAATGGATCGTGCGAATGAATTAGAATGAATCGTACGAATGAATTAGAATGGAAACCTTCGAACGAATGAATTAGAATAGATCGTAGGAATGAATTAGAATGGATCATACGAATGAATTAGAATTGATCGTGCGAATGAATTAGAATGGATACATTCGTGCGAATGAAGTAGAATGGATCGTACGAATGAATTAGAATGGATCGAACGAATGAATAAGAATAGATTGTATGAATGAATTAGAATGGATACATTCGTGCGAATGAAGTAGAATGGATCGTAAGAATGAAGTAGAATGGATTGTACGAATGAATTAGAATGGATACATTCGTGCGAATGAAGTAGAATGGATCGTACGAATGAATTAGAATGGATCGTACGAATAAATTAGAATGAATCGTACGAATGAATTAGAATGGATACATTCGAACGAATGAATTATAATAGATCATAGGAATGAATTAGAATGGATCATACGAATGAATTAGAATTGATCGTGCGAATGAATTAGAATGGATTGCACGAATGAATTAGAATGGATACATTCATGCGAATGAAGTATATTGGATCGTACGAATGAATTAGAATGGATCGTACGAATGAATTAGAATGAATCGTACGAATGAATTAGAATGGATACATTCGAACGAATGAATTAGAATAGATCGTAGGAATGAATTAGAATGGATCATACGAATGAATTAGAATTGATCGTGCGAATGAATTAGAATAGATTGTACGAATGAATTAGAAGTAGAATGGATCGTACGAATGAATTAGAATGGATCGTACGAATGAATTAGAATGAATCGTACGAATGAATTAGAATGGATCGTACAATCCATTCTAATTCATTCGCACGATCAATTCTAATTCATTCGTATGATCCATTCTAATTCATTCCTACGATCTATTCTAATTCATTCGTTCGAATGTATCCAATGAATTAGAATGGATTATACGAATAAATTAGAATTGATCGTGCGAATGAATTAGAATGGATTGTACGAATGAATTAGAACGGATACATTCGTGCGAATGAAGTAGAATGGATCGTACGAATGAATTAGAATGGATTGTACGAATGAATTAGAATGGATCGTACGAATGAATTAGAATGGATCGTACGAATAAATTAGAATGGATCGTTTGAATGAATTAGAATGAATCGTGCGAATGTATTAGAATGGATTGTACGAATGAATTAGAATGGATACATTCGTGCGAATGAAGTAGAATGGATCGTACGAATGAATTAGAGAATGAATTAGAATTGATCGTGCGAATGAATTAGAATGGATTGTATGAATGAATTAGAATGTATACATTTGTGCGAATGAAGTAGAATGGATCGTACGAATGAATTAGAATGGATCGTCGTACAATCCATTATAATTCATTCGCACGATCAATTCTAATTCATTTGCATGAGTCTATCCATTCTAATTCATTCATATGATCCATTCTAATTCATTCGAATGATCATATCTACTTCATTCGCACGAATGTGTTTCCGAATTTGCTGATCCATTCTAATTCATTCGTACGATCCATTCTCATTCATTCGCACAGATGTATCCATTCTAATTCATTCGCTCGAATATATCCATTTTAATTCATTCGTACGATCCATTCTAATTCATTCGTACGATCTAATTCATTCATACGATCCATTCTAATTCATTCGCACGATCAATTCTAATTCATTCGTATGATCCATTCTAATTCATTCCTACGATCTATTCTAATTCATTCGTTCGAATGAATCCATTCTAATTTATTCGTACGATTCATTCTAATTCATTCGTACGATCCATTTTAATTCATTCGCACGATCCATTCTACTTCATTCGCACGAATGTATCCACCATTCTAATTCATTCGTACGATTCATTCTAATTCATTCGTACGATCCATTCTAATTCATTCGTATGATCCATTCTAATTCATTCCTACGGTCTATTCTAATTCATTCGTTCGAATGTATCCATTCTAATTCATTCGTACAATCCAGTCTAATTCTTTCGTACGATCCATTCTAATTCATTCGTACGATCCATTCTACTTCATTCGCACGAATGTATCCATTCTAATTCATTCGTACAATCCATTCTAATTCATTCGCACGATCAATTTTAATTCATTCGTATGATCCATTCTAATTCATTCCTACGATCTATTCTAATTCATTCGTTCGAATGTATCCATTCTAATTCATTTGTACGATTCATTTTAATTCATTCGTACGATCCATTCTAATTCATTCGTACGATCCATTCTACTTCATTCGTATGATCCATTCTAATTCATTCGTACAATCCATTCTAATTCATTCGCATGATCAATTCTATTTCATTCGTATGATCCATTCTAATTCATTCGTACATTCGTGCGAATGATGTAGAATGGATCGTACGAATGAATCAGAATGGATCGTACGAATGAATTAGAATATATCGTATAAATGAATTAGAATGGATCGTGCGAATGAATTAGAATGGATCGTATGACTGAATTAGAATGGATACATTCGTGCGAATGAATTAGAATGGATCGTACGAATGAGTAAGAATGGATCATACAAATGAAATAGAATGGATCGTACGATTGAATTAGAATGGATCGTGCTAATGAATTAGAATGGATCGTACGAATAAATTAGAATAGATTGTCCGAATGAATTAGAATGGATCGTACGAATGAATTAAAATGGATACATTCGAACGAATGAATTAGAATTGATCGTGCGAATGAATTAGAATGGATTATACGAATGAATTAGAATGGATACATTCGTGCGAATGAAGTAGAATGGATCGTATGAATGAATTAGAATGGATCGTACGAATGAATTAGAATGAATCGTACGAATGAATTAGAATGGATTGTACGAATGAATTAGAATGGATCCATTCGTGCGAATGAAGTAGAATGGATCGTACGAATGAATTAGAATGGATCGTACGAATGAATTAGAATGAATCGTACGAATGAATTAGAATGGAAACTTTCGAACGAATGAATTAGAATAGATCGTAGGAATGAATTAGAATGAATCGTACGAATGAATTAGAATGGATTGTACGAATGAATTAGAATGAATCGTACGAATGAATTAGAATGGATACATTCGAACGAATGAATTAGAATAGATCGTAGGAATGAATTAGAATGGATCATACGAATAAATTAGAATTGATCGTGCGAATGAATTAGAATGGATTGCACGAATGAATTAGAATGGATACATTCGAGCGAATGAAGTAGAATGGATCGTACGAATGAATTAGAATGGATCGTACGAATGAATTAGAATGAATCGTACGAATGAATTAGAATGGATACATTCGAACGAATGAATTAGAATAGATCGTAGGAATGAATTAGAATGGATCATACGAATGAATTAGAATTGATCGTGCGAATGAATTAGAATGGATTGTACGAATGAATTAGAATGGATACATTCATGCGAATGATGTAGAATGGATCGTACGAATGAATCAGAATGGATCGTACGAATGAATTAGAATGAATCGTACGAATGAATTAGAATGGATACATTCGAACGAATGAATTAGAATAGATTGTAGGAATGAATTAGAATGGATTATACGAATGAATTAGAATTGATCGTGCGAATGAATTAGAATGGATTGTACGAATGAATTAGAATGGATACATTCGTGCGAATGAAGTAGAATGGATCGTACGAATAAATTAGAATGGATCGTACGAATGAATTAGAATGAATCGTACGAATGAATTAGAATGGATACATTCGAACTAATGAATTAGAATAGATCGTAGGAATGAATTAGAATGGATCATACGAATGAATTAGAATTGATCGTGCGAATGAATTAGAATGGATTGTACGAAGGAATTAGAATGGATACATTCGTGCGAATGAAGTAGAATGGATCGTACCAATGAAATAGAATGGATCGTACGAATGAATTAGAATGAATCGTACGAATGAATTAGAATGGATCGTACCATTCTAATTCATTCGTACGATCCATTCTAATTCATTCGTATGATCCATTCTAATTCATTCCTACGATCTATTCTAATTCATTCGTTCGAATTGATTGTGCGAATGAATTAGAATGGATTATACGAATGAATTAGAATGGATACATTCGTGCGAATATAGTAGAATGGATCGTACGAATGAATTAGAATGGATCGTACGAATGAATTAGAATGAATCGTACGAATGAATTAGAATAGATACATTCGAACGAATGAATTAGAATAGATCGTAGGAATGAAATAGAATGGATCATACGAATGAATTAGAATTGATCGTGCGAATGAATTAGAATGGATTGTACGAATGAATTAGAATGGATACATTCGTGCAAATGAAGTAGAATGGATCGTACGAATGAATTAGAATTGATCGTACGAATGAATTAGAATGAATCGTACGAATGAATTAGAATGGATACATTCGAACGAATAAATTAGAATAGATCGTAGGAATGAATTAGAATGGATCATACGAATGAATTCTAATTGATCGTGCGAATGAATTAGAATGGATTGTACGAATGAATTAGAATGGATACATTCGTGCGAATGAAGTAGAATGGATCGTACGAATGAATTAGAATGGATCGTACGAATGAATTAGAATGGATCGTACGAATGAATTAGAATGAATCGTACGAATGAATTAGAATGGATCATACGAATGAATTAGGATGGATCGTACGAATGAATTAGAATGGATCATACAAATGAATTAGAATGGATACATTCATGCGAATGAATTAGAATGGATCGTACGAATGAGTAAGAATGGATCGTAGAATGTAATAGAATGGATCGTACGAATGAATTAGAATGGATCGTACTAATGAATTAGAATGGATCGTACGAATGAATTAGAATGGATACATTCATGCGAATGAATTAGAATGGATCGTAGGAATGAATTAGAATGGATCATACGAATGAATTAGAATTGATCGTGCGAATGAATTAGAATGGATTGTACGAATGAATTAGAATGGATACATTCATGTGAATGAATTAGAATGGATCGGACAAATGAATTAGAATGGATCGTACGAATGAATTAGAATGGATCGTACGAATGAATTAGAATGAATCATACGAATGAATTAGAATGGATACATTCGAACGAATGAATTAGAATAGCTCGTAGGAATGAATTAGAATGGATCATACGAATGAATTAGAATTGATCGTGCGAATGAATTAGAATGGATTGTACGAATGAATTAGAATGGATACATTCGTGCGAATGAAGTAGAATGGATCGTACGAATGAATTAGAATGGATCGTACGAATGAATTAGAATGAATCGTATGAATGAATTAGAATGGATACATTCGAACGAATGAATTAGAATAGATCATAGGAATGAATTAGAATGGATCGTACGAATGAATTAGAATTGATCGTGCGAATGAATTCGAATGGATTGTACGAATGAATTAGAATGGATACATTCGTGCGAATGAAGTAGAATTGATCGTGCGAATGAATTAGAATGGATTGCACGAATGAATTAGAATGGATACATTTGTGCGAATGAAGTAGAACGGATCGTACGAATGAATTAGAATGGATCATACGAATGAATTAGAATGAATCGTACGAATGAATTAGAATGGATCATACGAATGAATTAGAATGGATACATTCATGCGAATGAATTAGAATGGATCGTACGAATGAGTAAGAATGGATCGTACGAATGAAATAGAATGGATCGTACGAATGAATTAGAATGGATCGTACGAATGAATTAGAATGGATCGTAAGAATGAATTAGAATGAATCGTACGAATGAATTAGAATGGATACATTCGAACGAATGAATTAGAATAGATCGTAGGAATGAATTAGAATTGATCGTGCGAATGAATTAGAATGGATTGTACGAATGAATTAGAATGGATACATTCGTGCAAATGAAGTAGAATGGATCGAACGAATGAATTAGAATAGATCGTAGGAATGAATTAGAATGGATCATACGAATGAATTAGAATTGATTGTGCGAATGAATTAGAATGGATTGCACGAATGAATTAGAATGAATCGTACGAATGAATTAGAATGGATTGTACGAATGAATTAGAATGGATCGTACGAATGAATTAGAATGGATCGTACGAATGAATTAGAATGAATCGTACGAATGAATTAGAATGGATACATTCGAACGAATGAATTAGAATAGATCGTAGGAATGAATTAGAATGGATCATACGAATGAATTAGAATTGATCGTGCGAATGAATTAGAATGGATTGTACGAATGAATTAGAAAGGATACATTCGTGCGAAAGAAGTAGAATGGATCGTACGAATGAATTAGAATGGATCGTATGAATGAATTAGAATGAATCGTACGAATGAATTAGAATGGATACATTCGAACGAATAAATTAGAATAGATCGTAGGAATGAATTAGAATGGATCATACGAATGAATTAGAATTGATCGTGCGAATGAATTAGAATGGATTGTACGAATGAATTAGAATGGATACATTCATGCGAATGAAGTAGAATGGATCGTACGAATGAATTAGAATGGATCGTACGAATGAATTAGAATGAATCGTACGATTGAATTAGAATGGATACATTCGAACGAATAAATTAGAATAGATCGTAGGAATGAATTAGAATGGATCATACGAATGAATTAGAATTGATCGTGCGAATGAATTAGAATGGATTGTACGAATGAATTAGATTGGATACATTCATGCGAATGAAGTAGAATGGATCGTACGAATGAATTAGAATGGATCGTACGAATGAATTAGAATGAATCGTACGAATGAATTAGAATGGATACATTCGAACGAATGAATTAGAATAGATCATAGGAATGAATTAGAATGGATCATACGAATGAATTAGAATTGATCGTGCGAATGAATTAGAATGGATTGTACGAATGAATTAGAATGGATACATTCGTGTGAATGAAGTAGAATGGATCGTACGAATGAATTAGAATGGATCGTACGAATGAATTAGAATGAATCGTACGAATGAATTAGAATGGATACATTCGAACGAATGAATTAGAATAGATCGTAAGAATGAATTAGAATGGATCATACGAATGAATTAGAATTGATCGTGCGAATGAATTAGAATGGATTGTACGAATGAATTAGAATGGATACATTCGTGCGAATGAAGTAGAATGGATCGTACGAATGAATTAGAATGGATCGTACGAATGAATTGGAATGAATCATACGAATAAATTGGAATAGATACATTCGAACGAATGAATTAGAATAGATCGTAGGAATGAATTAGAATGGATCGTACGAATGAATTAGAATGGATCGTACGAATGAATTAGAATTGATCGTGCGAATGAATTAGAATGGATTATACGAATGAATTAGAATGGATACATTCGTGCGAATGAATCAGAATGGATACATTCGTGCGAATGAATTAGAATGGATCGTACGAATTGAATTCGAATAGATCGTAGGAATGAATTAGAATGGATCATACGAATGAATTAGAATTGATCGTGCAAATGAATTAGAATGGATTGTACGAATGAATTAGAATTGATACATTCGTGCGAATGAAGTAGAATGGATCGTACGAATGAATTAGAATGGATCGTACGAATGAATTAGAATGGATACATTCGAACGAATGAATTAGAATAGATCGTAAGAATGAATTAGAATGGATCATACGAATGAATTAGAATTGATCATGCGAATGAATTAGAATGGATTGTACGAATGAATTAGAATAGATACATTCGTGCGAATGAAGTAGAATGGATCGTACGAATGAATTAGAATGGATCGTACGAATGAATCAGAATGGATCGTACGAATGAATTAGAATGAATCGTACGAATGAATTAGAATGGAAACATTCGAACGAATGAATTAGAATAGATCGTAGGAATGAATTAGAATGGATCATACAAATGAATTAGAATTGATCGTGCGAATGAATTCGAATGGATTGTATGAATGAATTAGAATGGATATATTCGTGCGAATGAAGTAGAATGGATCGTACGAATGAATTAGAATGGATCGTACGAATGAATTAGAATGAATCGTACGAATGAATTAGAATGGATACATTCGAACGAATGAATTAGAATAGATCGTAGGAATGAATTAGAATGGATCATACGAATGAATTAGAATTGATCGTGCGAATGAATTAGCACGAATGAATTAGAATGGATCATACGAATGAATTACAAATGATCATGCGAATGAATTAGAATGGATTGTACGAATGAATTAGAATGGATACATTCGTGTGAATGAAGTAGAATGGATCGTACGAATGAATTAGAATGGATCGTACGAATGAATTAAAATGGATATATTCGAGCGAATGAATTAGAATGGATACATTTGTGCGAATGAATTAGAATGGATCGTACGAATGAATTAGAATGGATCAGCAAATTCGGAAACACATTCGTGCGAATGAAGTAGAATGGATCGTACGAATGAATTAGAATGGATCGTACGAATGAATTAGAATAAATCATACGAATGAATTAGAATGGATACATTCGAACGAATGAATTAGAATAGATCGTAGGAATGAATTAGAATGGATCATACGAATGAATTAGAATTGATCGTGCGAATGAATTAGAATAGATTGTACGAATGAATTAGAATGGATACATTCGTGCGAATGAAGTAGAATGGATCGTACGAATGAATTAGAATGGATCGTACGAATGAATTAGAATGAATCGTACGAATGAATTAGAATGGATACATTCGAACGAATGAATTAGAATAGATCGTAGGAATGAAATAGAATGGATCATATGAATGAATTAGAATTGATCATGTGAATGAATTAGAATGGATTGTACGATCCATTCTAATTCATTCGTACGATCCATTCTCATTCATTCGCACGATCCATTCTAATTCATTCGCATGAATGTATCCATTCTAATTCATTCGTACGATTCATTCTAATTCATTCGTACGATTCATTCTAATTCATTATTACGATCTATTCTAATTCATTCGTATGATCCATTCTAATTCATTCGTACGATTCATTCTAATTCATTCGTACGATCCATTCTAATTCATTCGTTCATACAAATGAAATAGAATGGATCGTACGAATGAATTAGAATGGATCGTGCTAATGAATTAGAATGGATCGTACCATTCTAGTTCATTCGTACAATCCATTCTAATTCATTCGCACGATCAATTATAATTCATTCGTATGATCCATTCTAATTCATTCCTACGATCTATTCTAATTCATTCGTTCAAATGTATCCATTCTAATTCATTCGTAGGATCCATTCTAATTCATTCGTATGATCCATTCTAATTCATTCGTACGACCCATTCTACTTCATTCGCATGAATATATCCATTCTAATTCATTCGTACAATCCATTCTAATTCATTCGCACGATCAATTCTAATTCATTCGTATGATTCATTCTAATTCATTCCTACGATCTATTCTAATTTATTCGTTCGAATGTATTCATTCTAATTCATTCGTACGATTCATTCTAATTCATTCGTTTGATCCATTCTAATTCATTCGTACGATCCATTCTACTTCATTCGCACGAATGTATCCATTCTAATTCATTCGTACAATCCATTCTAATTCATTCGCACGATCAATTCTAATTCATTCGTATGATCCATTCTAATTCATTCCTACGATCTATTCTAATTTATTCGTTCGAATGTATCCATTCTAATTCATTCGTACGATTCATTCTAATTCATTCGTACGATCCATTCTAATTCATTCGCACGATCCATTCTAATTCATTCGCACGATCAATTCTAATTCATTCGTATGATCCATTCTAATTCATTCGTACGATACATTCGTGCGAATGAAGTAGAATGGATCGTACGAATGAATTAGAATGGATACATTCGTGCGAATGAAGTAGAATGGATCGTACGAATGAATTAGAATGGATCGTACGAATGAATTAGAATGAATCGTACGAATGAATTAGAATGGAAACATTCGAACGAATGAATTAGAATAGATCGTAGGAATGAATTAGAATGGATCATACGAATGAATTAGAATTGATCATGCGAATGAATTAGAATGGATTGTACGAATTAATTAGAATGGATACATTCGTGCGAATGAAGTAGAATGGATCGTACGAATGAATTAGAATGGATCGTACGAATGAATTAGAATGAATCGTACGAATGAATTAGGATGGATACATTCGAACGAATAAATTAGAATAGATCGTAGGAATGAATTAGAATGGATCATACGAATGAATTAGAATTGATCGTGCGAATGAATTAGAATGGATTGTACGAATGAATTAGAATGGATACATTCGTGCGAATGAAGTAGAATGGATCGTAAGAATGAAGTAGAATGGATCGTACGAATGAATTAGAATGGATCGTGCAAATGAATTAGAATCGATCCATTCTACTTCATTAGCACGATCAATGGATACATTCGTACGATTCATTCTAATTCATTCGTACGATCCATTCTACTTCATTCGTACGATCCATTCTACTTCATTCTCACGAATGTATCCATTCTAATTTATTCGTACAATCCATTCTAATTCATTCGCACAATCAATTCTAATTCATTCGTATGATCCATTCTAATTCATTCCTACGATCTATTCTAATTCATTCGTTCGAATGTATCCATTCTAATTCATTCATACGATTCATTCTAATTCATTCGTACGATCCATTCTAATTCATTCGTACGATCCATTTTACTTCATTCGCACGAATGTATCCATTCTAATTCATTCATACAATCCATTCTAATTCATTCGCACGATCAATTCTAATTCATTCGTATGATCCATTCTAATTCATTCCTACGATCTATTCTAATTCATTCGTTCGAATGTATCCATTCTAATTCATTCGTACGAATCATTCTAATTCATTTGCACGATCCATTCTAATGCATTCGTACGATCCATTCTACTTCATTCGCACGAATGTATCCATTCTAATTCATTCGTGCAATCTATTCTAATTCATTCGCACGATCAATTCTAATTCATTCGTATGATCCATTCTAATTCATTCCTACGATCTATTCTAATTCATTCGTTCGAATGTATCCATTCTAATTCATTCGTACGATTCATTCTAATTCATTCGTACGATCCACTCTAATTCATTCGTGCAATCCATTCTAATTCATTCGCATGATCAATTCTAATTCATTCGTATGATCCATTCTAATTCATTCCTACGATCTATTCTAATTCATTCGTTCGAATGTATCCATTCTAATTCATTCGTACGATTCATTCTAATTCATTCGTACGATCCATTCTAATTCATTCGTACAATCCATTCTACTTCATTCGCACGAATGTATCCATTCTAATTCATTCGTACAATCCATTCTAATTCATTCGCACGATCAATTCTAATTCATTCGTATGATCCATTCTAATTCATTCCTACGATCTATTCTAATTCATTCGTTCGAATGTTTCCATTCTAATTCATTCGTACGATTTATTCTAATTCATTCGTACGATCCATTCTGATTCATTCGTACGATCCATTCTAATTCTACGATCCATTCTTACTCATTCGTACGATCCATTCTAATTCATTCGCACGTATGTATCCATTCTGATTCATTCGCACGAATGTATCCATTCTAATTCATTCGTACAATCCATTCTAATTCATTCGCACGATCAATTCTAATTCATTCGTATGATCCATTCTAATTCATTCCTACGATCTATTATAATTCATTCGTTCGAATGTATCCATTCTAATTCATTTATACGATTCATTCTAATTCATTCGTACGATCCATTCTAATTCATTCGTACGATCCATTCTACTTCATTCGCACGAATGTATCCATTCTAATTCATTCGTGCAATCCATTCTAATTCATTCGCACGATCAATTCTAATTCATTTGTATGATCCATTCTAATTCATTCCTACGATCTATTCTAATTCATTCGTTCGAATGTATCCATTCTAATTCATTCGTATGATTCATTCTAATTCATTCGTACGATCCATTCTAATTCATTCGTACGATCCATTCTACTTCATTCGCACGAATGTATCCATTCTAATTCATTCGTACAATCCATTCTAATTCATTCGCACGATCAATTCTAATTCATTCGTATGATCCATTCTAATTCATTCCTACGATCTATTCTAATTCATTCGTTCGAATGTTTCCATTCTAATTCATTCGTACGATTCATTCTAATTCATTTGTACGATCCATTCTGATTCATTCGTACGATCCATTCTGATTCATTCGTACGATCCATTCTACTTCATTCGCACGAATGTATCCATTCTAATTCATTCGTACAATCCATTCTAATTCATTCGAACGATCAATTCTAATTCATTCATATGATCCATTCTAATTCATTCCTACGATCTATTCTAATTCATTCGTTCGATTGTATCCATTCTAATTCATTCGTACGATCCATTCTAATTCATTCGTACAATCCATTCTAATTCATTCGCACGATCAATTCTAATTCATTCGTATGATCCATTTTAATTCATTCCTACGATCTATTCTAATTCATTCGTTCGAATGTATCCATTCTAATTCATTCGTACGATTCATTCTAATTCATTCGTACGATCCATTCTAATTCATTCGTACGATCCATTCTACTTCATTCGCACGGATGTATCCATTCTAATTCATTCGTACAATCCATTCTAATTCATTCGCACAATCAATTCTAATTCATTCGTATGATCCATTCTAATTTATTCATACGATCCATTCTAATTCATTCGTACGATCCATTCTACTTCATTCGCACGAATGTATCCATTCTAATTCATTCGTACAATCCATTCTAATTCATTCGCACGATCAATTCTAATTCATTCGTATGATCCATTCTACTTCATTCGCACGAATGTATCCATTCTAATTCATTCGTACAATCCATTCTAATTCATTCGCATGATCAATTCTAATTCATTCGTATGATCCATTCTAATTCATTCCTACAATCCATTCTAATTCATTCGTTCAAATGTATCCATTCTAATTCATTCTTACGATTCATTCTAATTCTTTCGTACGATCTATTCTAATTCTTTCGTACGATCCATTCTACTTCATTCGCACGAATGTATCCATTCTAATTCATTCGTACAATCCATTCTTATTCATTCCTACGATTCATTCTAATTCTTTCGTACGATCCATTCTAATTCATTCGTACGATCCATTCTACATCATTCGCACGAATGTATCCATTCTAATTCATTCGTACGATCCATTCTAATTCATTCGCACGATCCATTCTAATTCATTCTCACAAATTTAACCTTTCTAATTCATTTGCACGATCTATTCAAATTCATTCGCACTATCCATTCTAATTCATTTGTATGATCCATTCTAATTCATTCGTACGATCCATTCTAATCCATTCGTACGATCCATGGTAATTCATTCGTACGATCCATTCTAATTCATTCCTACGATCCATTCTACTTCATTCGCACGAATGTATCCATTCTAATTCATTCGTACAATCCATTTTAATTCATTCGCACGATCAATTCTAATTCATTCGTATGATCCATTCTAATTCATTCCTACAATCTATTCTAATTCATTCGTACGATCTATTCTAATTCATTCCTACGATCCATTCTAATCCATTCTACTTCATTCGCACGAATGTATTCATTCTAATTCATTCGCACGATCAATTCTAATTCATTCGTATGATCCATTCTAATTCATTTCTACGATCTATTCTAATTCATTCGTTCGAATGTATCCATTCTAATTCATTCGTACGATTCATTCTAATTCATTCGTACGATCCATTCTAATTCATTCGTACGATCCATTCTACTTCATTCGCACGAATGTATCAATTCTAATTCATTCGTACAATCCATTCTAATTCATTCGCACGATCAATTCTAATTCATTCGTATGATCCATTCTAATTCATTCCTACGATCTATTCTAATTCATTCGTTCGAATGTATCCATTCTAATTCATTCGTACGATCCATTCTAATTCATTCGTACGATCCATTCTACTTCATTCGCACGAATGTATCCATTCTAATTCATTCGTACAATCCATTCTAATTCATTCGCACGATCAATTCTAATTCATTCGCACGATCAATTCTAATTCATTCGTATGATCCATTCTAATTCATTCCTACGATCTATTCTAATTCATTCGTTCGAATATATCCATTCTAATTCATTCGTACGATTCATTCTAATTCATTCGTACGATCCATTCTAATTGTTTCGTACGATCCATTCTACTTCATTCGCACAAATGTATCCATTCTAATTCATTCGTACAATCCATTCTAATTCATTCGCACGATCAATTCTAATTCATTCGTATGATCCATTCTAATTCATTCCTACGATCTATTCTAATTCATTCGTTCGAATGTTTCCATTCTAATTCATTCGTACGATTCATTCTAATTCATTCGTACGATCCATTCTGATTCATTCGTACGATCCATTCTAATTCATTCGTACGATCCATTCTACTTCATTCGCGCGAATGTATCCATTCTAATTCATTCGTACAATCCATTCTAATTCATTCGCACGATCAATTCTAATTCATTCGTATGATCCATTCTAATTCATTCCTACGATCTATTCTAATTCATTCGTTCGAATGTATCCATTCTAATTCATTCGTATGATCCATTCTAATTCATTCGTACGATCCATTCTACTTCATTCGCACGAATGTATCCATTCTAATTCGTTCGTACAATCCATTCTAATTCATTCGCACGATCAATTCTAATTCATTCGTATGATCCATTCTAATTCATTCCTACGATCTATTCTAATTCATTCGTTCGAATGTATCCATTCTAATTCATTCGTACGATTCATTCTAATTCATTCCTACGATCCATTCTAATTCATTCGTACGATCCATTCTACTTCATTCGCACGAATGTATCCATTCTAATTCATTCGTACAATCCATTCTAATTCATTCGCACGATCAATTCTAATTCATTCGTATGATCCATTCTAATTCATTCCTACGATCTATTCTAATTCATTCGTTCGAATGTATCCATTCTAATTCATTCGTACGATTCATTCTAATTGCGAATGAATTAGAATGGATTGTATGAATGAATTAGAATGGATACATTCGTGCGAATGAAGTAGAATGGATCGTACGAATGAATTAGAATGTATCGTACGAATGAATTAGAATGAATCATACAAATGAATTAGAATGGATACATTCGAACGAATAAATTAGAATAGATCGTAGGAATGAATTAGAATGGATCATACGAATGAATTAGAATTGATCGTGCGAATGAATTAGAATGGATTGTACGAATGAATTAGAATGGATACATTCGTGCGAATGAAGTAGAATGGATCGTACGAATGAATTAGAATGGATCGTACGAATGAATTAGAATGAATCGTATGAATGAATTAGAATGGATACATTCGAACGAATGAATTAGAATAGATCGTAGGAATGAATTAGAATGGATCACACGAATGAATTAGAATTGATCGTGCGAATGAATTAGAATGGATTGTACGAATGAATTAGAATGGATACATTCGTGCGAATGATGTAGAATGGATCGTACGAATGAATCAGAATGGATCGTACGAATGAATTAGAGTGAATCGTACGAATGAATTAGAAAGGAAACATTCGAACGAATGAATTAGAATAGATCGTAGGAATGAATTAGAATGGATCATACGAATGAATTAGAATTAATCGTGTGAATGAATTAGAATGGATTGCACGAATGAATTAGAATGGATACATTCGTGCGAATGAAGTAGAATAGATCGTACGAATGAATTAGAATGGATCGTACGAATGAATTAGAATGAATCGTACGAATGAATTAGAATGGATACATTCGAACGAATGAATTAGAATAGATCGTAGGAATGAATTAGAATGGATCATACGAATGAATTAGAATTGATCGTGCGAATGAATTAGAATGGATTGTACAAATGAATTAGAATAGATACATTCGTGCGAATGAAGTAGAATGGATCGTACGAATGAATTAGAATGAATCGTACGAATGTATCCATTCTAATTCATTCGTATGATCCATTCTAATTCATTCGTACGATCCATTCTAATTCATTAGCACGATCCATTCTAATTCATTCGTACGATCCATTCTATTTCATTCGTACGATCCATTCTTACTCATTCGTACGATCCATTCTAATTCATTCGCACGAATGTATCCATTCTAATTCATTCGTACAATCCATTCTAATTCATTCGCACGATCAATTCTAATTCATTCGTATGATCCATTCTAATTCATTCCTACGATCTATTCTAATTCATTCGTTCGAATATATCCATTCTAATTCATTCGTACGATCCATTCTAATTCATTCGTACGATCCATTCTATTTCATTCGTTCGATCAATTCTAATTCATTCCTACGATCTATTCTAATTCATTCGTTCGAATGTATCCATTCTAATTCATTCGTACGATTCATTCTAATTCATTCGTACGATCCATTCTAATTCATTCGTACAATCCATTCTAATTCATTCGCACGAATATATCCATTCTAATTCATTCGTACAATCCATTCTAATTCATTCGCACGATCAATTCTAATTCATTCGTATGATCCATTCTAATTCATTCCTACGATCTATTCTAATTCATTCAATTCATTCGTACGATCCATTCTAATTCATTCGTACGATCCATTCTACTTCATTCGCACGAATGTATCCATTCTAATTCATTCGTACAATACATTCTAATTCATTCGCACGATCAATTCTAATTCATTCGTATGATCCATTCTAATTCATTCCTACGATCTATTCTAATTCATTCGTTCGAATGTATCCATTCTAATTCATTCGTACGATTCATTCTAATTTATTCGTACGATCCATTCTAATTCATTCGTACGATCCATTCTACTTCATTCGCACGAATGTATCCATTCTAATTCATTCGTACAATCCATTCTAATTCATTCGCACAATCAATTCTAATTCATTCGTATGATCCATTCTAATTCATTCCTACGATCTATTCTAATTCATTCGTTCGAATGTATCCATTCTAATTCATTCGTATGATCCATTCTAATTCATTCCTACGATCTATTCTAATTCATTCGTTCGAATGTTTCCATTCTAATTCATTCGTACGATTCATTCTAATTCATTCGTACGATCCATTCTACTTCATTCGCACGAATGTATCCATTCTAATTCATTCGTATAATCCATTCTAATTCATTCGCACGATCAATTCTAATTCATTCGTATGATCCATTCTAATTCATTCCTACGATCTATTCTAATTCATTCGTTCGAATGTATCCATTCTAATTTATTCGTACGATTCATTCTAATTCATTCATACGATCCATTCTGATTTATTCGTACGATCCATTCTACTTTAATCGCACGAATGTATCCATTCTAATTCATTCGTACAATCCATTCTAATTCATTCGCACGATCAATTCTAATTCATTCGTATGATCCATTCTAATTCATTCCTACGATCTATTCTAATTCATTCGTTCGAATGTATCCATTCTAATTCATTCGTACGATTCATTCTAATTCATTCGTACGATCCATTCTAATTCATTCGTACGATCCATTCTACTTCATTCGCATGAATGTATCCATTCTAATTCATTCGTACAATCCATTCTAATTCATTCGCACGATCAATTCTAATTCATTCGTATGATCCATTCTAATTCATTCCTACGATCTATTCTAATTCATTCGTTCGAATGTATCCATTCTAATTCATTCGTACGATTCATTCTAATTCATTCGTACGATCCATTCTGATTCATTCGTACGATCCATTCTACTTCATTCGCACGAATGTATCCATTCTAATTCATTCGTATAATCCATTCTTATTCATTCGCACGATCAATTCTAATTCATTCGTATGATCCATTCTAATTCATTCCTACGATCTATTCTAATTCATTCGTTCGAATGTATCCATTCTAATTCATTCGTACGATTCATTCTAATTCATTCGTACGATCCATTCTAATTCATTCGTATGATCCATTCTACTTCATTCGCACGAATATATCCATTCTAATTTATTCGTACAATCCATTCTAATTCATTCGCACGATCAATTCTAATTCATTCGTATGATCCATTCTAATTCATTCCTACGATCTATTCTAATTCATTCGTTCGAATGTATCCAATCTAATTCATTCGTACGATTCATTCTAATTCATTCGTACAATCCATTCTAATTCATTCGTACGATCCATTCTACTTCATTCGCACGAATGTGTCCATTCTAATTCATTCGTACAATCCATTCTAATTCATTCGCACGATCAATTGTAATTCATTCGTATGATCCATTCTAATTCATTCCTACGATCTATTCTAATTCATTCGTTCGAATGTTTCCATTCTAATTCATTCGTACGATTCATTCTAATTCATTCGTACGATCCATTCTGATTCATTCGTACGATGCATTCTAATTCATTCGTACGATCCATTCTACTTCATTCGCATGAATGTATCCATTCTAATTCATTCGTACAATCCATTCTAATTCATTCGCACGATCAATTCTAATTCATTCGTATGATCCATTCTAATTCATTCCTACGATCTATTCTAATTCATTCATTCGAATGTATCCATTCTAATTCATTCGTACGATCCATTCTAATTCATTCGTACGATCCATTTTACTTCATTCGCACGAATGTATCCATTCTAATTCATTCGTACAATCCATTCTAATTCATTCGCACGATCAATTCTAATTCATTCGTATGATCCATTCTAATTCATTCCTACGATCTATTCTAATTTATTCGTTCGAATGTATCCATTCTAATTCATTCGTACGATTCATTCTAATTCATTCGTACGATCCATTCTAATTCATTCGTACGATCCATTCTACTTCATTCGCACGATCAATTCTAATTCATTCCTACGAACTATTCTAATTCATTCGTTCGAATGTATCCATTCTAATTCATTCGTACGATTCATTCTAATTCATTCGTACGATCCATTCTAATTCATTCGTACGATCCATTCTACTTCATTCGCACGAATGTATCCATTCTAATTCATTCGTACAATCCATTCTAATTCATTCGCACGATCAATTCTAATTCATTCGTATGATCCATTCTAATTCATTCCTACGATCTATTCTAATTCATTCGTTCGAATGTATCCATTCTAATTCATTCGTACGATTTATTCTAATCCATTCGTACGATCCATTCTAATCCATTCGTACGATCCATTCTAATTCATTCTCATAAATGTAACCTTTCTCATTTATTTGTACGATCCATTCTAATTCATTCGTACGATCCATTCTAATCCATTCGTACGATCCATTCTAATCCATTCGTACGATCCATTCTAATTCATTCGCACGAATGTAACCATTCTAATTCATTCGTACGAATGAATCAGAATGGATCGTACGAATGAATTAGATTGAATCGTACGAATGAATTAGATTGGATACATTCGAACGAATAAATTAGAATAGATCGTAGGAATGAATTAGAATGGATCATACGAATGAATTAGAATTGATCGTGCGAATGAATTAGAATGGATTGTACGAATGAATTAGAATGGATACATTCGTGCGAATGAAGTAGAATGGATCGTACGAATGAATTAGAATGGATCGTACGAATGAATTAGAATGAATCATACGAATGAATTAGAATGGATATATTCGAACGAATGAATTAGAATAGATCGTAGGAATGAATTAGAATTGATCGTGCGAATGAAGTAGAATGGATCGTACGAATGAATTAGAATGGATCGTACGAATGAATTAGAATGAATCGTACGAATGAATTAGAATGGATACATTCGAACAAATATATTAGAATAGATCGTAGGAATGAATTAGAATGGATCATACGAATGAATTAGAATTGATCGTGCGAATAAATTAGAATGGATTGTACGAATGAATTAGAATGGATACATTCGTGCGAATGAAGTAGAATGGATCGTACGAATGAATTAGAATGGATCGTACGAATGAATTAGAATGAATCGTACGAATGAATTAGAATGGATCGTACGAATGAATCAGAATGAATCGTACGAATGAATTAGAATGGAAACATTCGAACGAATGAATTAGAATAGATCGTAGGAATGAATTAGAATGGATCATACGAATGAATTACAATTGATCGTGCGAATGAATTAGAATGGATTGTACGAATGAATTAGAATGGATACATTCGTGCGAATGAAGTAGAATGGATCGTACGAATGAATTAGAATGGATTGTAAGAATGAATTAGAATGAATCATACGAATGAATTAGAATGGATACATTCGAACGAATGAATTAGAATAGATCGTAGGAATAAATTAGAATGGATCATACGAATGAATTAGAATTGATCGTGCGAATGAATTAGAATGGATTGTACGAATAAATTAGAATGGATACATTCGTGCGAATGAAGTAGAATGGATCGTACGAATGAATTAGAATGGATCGTACGGATGAATTAGAATGAATCGTACGAATGAATTAGAATGGATACATTCGAACGAATGAATTAGAATAGATCGTAGGAATGAATTAGAATGGATCATACGAATGAATTAGAATTGATCGTGCGAATGAATAAGAATGGATTATACGAATGAATTAGAATGGATACATTCGTGCGAATGAAGTAGAATGGATCGTACGAATGAATCAGAATGGATCGTACGAATGAATTAGAATGAATCGTACGAATAAATTAGAATGGATACATTCGAACGAATGAATTAGAATAGATCGTAGGAATGAATTAGAATGGATCATACGAATGAATTAGAATTGATCGTGCGAATGAATTAGAATGGATTGTACGAATGAATTAGAATGGATACATTCGTGCGAATGAAGTAGAATGGATCGTACGAATGAATTAGAATGGATCGTACGAATGAATTAGAATGAATCGTATGAATGAATTAGAATGGATACATTCGAACGAATGAATTAGAATAGATCTTATGAATGAATTAGAATGGATTATACGAATGAATTAGAATTGATCGTGCGAATGAATTAGAATGGATTGTACGAATGAATTAGAATGGATACATTCGTGCGATTGAAGTAGAATGGATCGTACGAATGAATCAGAATGGATCGTACGAATGAATTAGAATGAATCGTGCGAATAAATTAGAATGGATACATTCGAACGAATGAATTAGAATAGATCGTAGGAATGAATTAGAATTGATCGTGCGAATGAATTAGAATAGATCGTTCGAATGTATCCATTCTAATTCATTCATACGATTCATTCTAATTCATTCGTACAATCCATTCTAATTCATTCGCACGATCAATTCTAATTCATTCGTATGATCCATTCTAATTCATTTCTATGATCTATTCTAATTCATTCGTTCGAATGTATCTATTCTAATTCATTCGTACGATTCATTCTAACTCATTCGTACGATCCATTATAATTCATTCGTACGATCCATTCTACTTCATTCGCACGAATGTAACCATTCTAATTCATTCGTACAATCCATTCTAATTCATTCGCACGATCAATTCTAATTCATTCGTATGATCCATTCTAATTCATTCCTACGATCTATTCTAATTCATTCGTTCGAATGTATCCATTCTAATTCATTCGTACGATTCATTCTAATTGATTCGTACGATCGATTCTAATTCATTCGTACGATCCATTCTACTTCATTCGCACGAATGTATCCATTCTAATTCATTCGTACAATCCATTCTAATTCATTCGCACGATCAATTCTAATTCATTCGTATGATCCATTCTAATTCATTCCTACGATCTATTCTAATTCATTCGTTCGAATGTATCCATTCCAATTCATTCGTACGATTCATTCTAATTCATTCGTACGATCCATTCTAATTCATTTGTACGATCCATTCTACTTTATTCGCACGAATGTATCCATTCTAATTCATTCGTACAATCCATTCTAATTCATTCGCACGATCAATTCTAATTCATTCGTATGATCCATTCTAATTCATTCCTACGATCTATTCTAATTCATTCGTTCGAATGTATCCATTCTAATTCATTCATATGATTCATTCTAATTCATTCGTACGATCCATTCTAATTCATTCGTACGATCCATGCTACTTCATTCTCACGAATGTATCCATTCTAATTCATTCGTACAATCCATTCTAAGTCATTCACACGATCAATTCTAATTCATTCGTATGATCCATTCTAATTCATTCCTACGTTCTATTCTAATTCATTCGTTCGAATGTATCCATTCTAATTCATTCATACGATTCATTCTAATTCATTCGTACGATACATTCTAATTCATTCGTACGATCCATTCTACTTCATTCGCATGAATGTATCCATTCTAATTCATGGATACATTCGAATGAATAAATTAGAATAGATCGTACGAATTAATTAGAATGGATACATTCGTGCGACTGAAGTAGAATGGATCGTACGAATGAATTAGAATGGATCATACGAATAAATTAGAATTGATCGTGCGAATGAATTAGAATGGATTGTACGAATGAATTAGAATGGATACATTCGAACGAATGAATTAGAATAGATCGTAGGAATAAATTAGAATGGATCATACGAATGAATTAGAATTGATCATGCGAATGAATTAGAATGGATTGTACGAATGAATTAGAATGGATACATTCGTGCGAATGAAGTAGAATGGATCGTACGAATGAATTAGAATGGATCGTATGAATGAATTAGAATGGATCGTACGAATGAATTAGAATGGATCGTACGAATGAATTAGAGTGGATCATACGAATGAATTAGAATTGATCGTGCGAATGAATTAGAATGGATTGTACGAATGAATTAGAATGGATACATTCGTGCGAATGAAGTAGAATGGATCGTACGAATGAATTAGAATGGATCGTACGAATGAATTAGAATGGATCATACGAATGAAGTAGAATGGATCGTACGAATGAATTAGAATGGATCGTACGAATGAATTAGAATGAATCGTACGAATGAATTAGAATGGATACATTCGAACGAATGAATTAGAATAGATCGTAGGAATGAATTTGAATGGATCATACGAATGAATTAGAAATGATCGTGTGAATGAATTAGAATGGATTGCACGAATGAATTTGAATGGATACATTCGTGCGAATGAAGTAGAATGGATCGTACGAATGAATTAGAATGGATCGTACGAATGAATTAGAATGAATCGTACGAATGAATTAGAATGGATACATTCGAACGAATGAATTAGAATAGATCGTAGTAATGAATTAGAATGGATCATACGAATGAATTAGAATTGATCATGCGAATGAATTAGAATTGATCGTGCGAATGAATTAGAATTGATCGTGCGAATGAATTAGAATGGATACATTCGTGCGAATGAATTGGAATGGATCGTACGAATGAATTAGAATGGATCGTACGAATGAATTAGAATGAATCGTACGAATGAATTAGAATGGATACATTCGAACGAATGAATTAGAATAGATCGTAGGAATGAATTACAATGGATCATACGAATGAATTAGAATTGATCGTGCGAATAAATTAGAATGGATTATACGAATGAATTAGAATGGATACATTCGTGCGAATGAAGTAGAATGGATGGTACGAATGATGTAGAATGGATCGTACGAATGAATTAGAATGAATCGTACGAATGAATTAGAATGGATACATTCGAACGAATGAATTAGAATAGATCGTAGGAATGAATTAGAATGGATCATACAAATGAATTAGAATTGATCGTGCGAATGAATTAGAATGGATTGTACGAATGAATTAGAATGGATACATTCGTGTGAATGAAGTAGAATAGATCGTACGAATGAATTATATCCATTCTAATTCATTCGTACGATTCATTCTAATTTATTTGTACGATCCATTCTAATTCATTCGTACGATCTATTCTACTTCATTCGCACGAATGTATCCATTCTAATTCATTCGTACAATCCATTCTAATTCATTCGCACGATCAATTCTAATTCATTCGTATGATCCATTCAAATTCATTCCTACGATCTATTCTAATTCATTCGTTCGAATGTTTCCATTCTAATTCATTCGTACGATTCATTCTAATTCATTCGTACGATCCATTCTAATTCATTCGTACGATCCATTCTACTTCATTCGCACGAATGTATCCATTCTAATTCATTCGTACGATCCATTCTACTTCATTCGCACGAATGTATCCATTCTAATTCATTCGTACAATCCATTCTAATTCATTCGCACGATCAATTCTAATTCATTCGTATGATCCATTCTAATTCATTGGATACATTCGAACGAATGAATTAGAATAGATAGTAGGAATGAATTAGAATGGATCATACGAATGAATTAGAAATGATCGTGCGAATGAATTAGAATGGATTGTACGAATGAATTAGAATGGATACATTCGTGCGAATGAAGTAGAATGGATCGTACGAATGAATTAGAATGGATCGTACGAATGAATTTGAATGAATCGTACGAATGAATTAGAATGGATACATTCGAACGAATGAATTAGAATAGATCGTAGGAATGAATTAGAATGGATCATACGAATGAATTAGAATTGATCGTGCGAATGAATTAGAATGGATTGTATGAATGAATTAGAATGGATCGTACGAATGAATTAGAATGGATCGTGCTAATGAAGTAGAATGGATTCATTCTAATTCATTCGTACGATCCATTCTATTCGTACGATCCATTCTAATTCATTCGCATGAATGTATCCATTCTAATTCAGTCATACGATCCATTTTAATTCATTCGCACGATCCATTCTAATTCATTTATACGATCCATTCTAATTCATGCGTACGATCCATTCTAATTCATTCATACAATCCATTCTAATTCATTCGCACGATCAATTCTAATTCATTCGGATGATCCATTATAATTAATTCCTACGATCTATTCTAATTCATTCGTTCGAATGTATCCATTCTAATTCATTCGTACGATTCATTCTAATTCATTCGTACGATCCATTCTAATTCATTCGTACGATCCATTCTACTTTATTCGCACGAATGTATCCATTCTAATTCATTCGTACAATCCATTCTAATTCATTCGCACGATCATTTCTAATTCATTCGTATGATCCATTCTAATTAATTCCTACGATCTATTCTAATTCATTCCTACGATCTATTCTAATTCATTCATTCCTACGATCTATTCTAATTCATTCCTACGATCATTTCTAATTCATTCGTACGATCCATTCTATTCTAAGTCATTCATACTATCCATTCTAATTCATTCGCATGAATGTATCCATTCTAATTCATTCGTACGATCCATTCTAATTCATTAGCACGATCCATTCTAATTCATTCGTACGATCCATTCTAATTCATTCGTACGATCCTTTCTAATTCATTCGTACGATCCATTCTAATTCATTCGTACAATCCATTCTACTTCATTCGCACGAATGTATCCATTCGTACGATCCATCCTATTTCATTCGTACGATCCATTCTAATTCATTCGTACGATCCATTCTACTTCATTCGAACGAATGTATCCATTCTAATTCATTCGTACAATCCATTCTAATTCATTCGCACGATCAATTCTAATTCATTCGTATGATCCATTCTAATTCATTCCTACGATCTATTCTAATTCATTCGTTCGAATGTATCCATTCTAATTCATTCGTACGATTCATTCTAATTCATTCGTACGATCCATTCTAATTCATTCGTACGATCCATTCTACTTCATTCGCATGAATGTATCCATTCTAATTCATTCGTACAATCCATTCTAATTCATTCGTACGATCCATTCTAATTCATTCGTACGATCCATTCTAATTCATTCCTACGATCTATTCTAATTCATTCATTCGAATGTATCCATTCTAATTCAGTCGCTCGATCAATTCTAATTCATTCGTATGATCCATTCTAATTTATTCCTACGATCTATTCTAATTCATTCGTTCGAATGTATCCATTCTAATTCATTCGTACGATTCATTCTAATTCATTCGTACGATCCATTCTGATTCATTCGTACGATCCATTCAACTTCATTCGCACGAATGTATCCATTCTAATTCATTCGTGCAATCCATTCTAATTCATTCGCATACGAATGAATTAGAATGGATACATTCGAACGAATGAATTAGAATAGATTGCACGAATGAATTAGAATAGAATGGATACATTCGTGCGAATGAATTAGAATGGATCGTACGAATGAGTAAGAATGGATCGTACGAATGAAATAGAATGGATCGTACGAATAAATTAGAATGGATCGTGTTAATGAATTAGAATGGATATATTCGAGCGAATGAATTAGAATAGATCGTACGAATGAATAAGAATGGATCATGTGAATGAATTTGAATGGATCGTACGAATGAATAAGAATGGTTCGTACGAATGAATTAGAATGGATACATTCGAGCGAATGAATAAGAATGGATCGTACGAAAGAATTAGAATGGATCATGCGAATGAATTTGAATGGATCGTACGAATGAATAAGAAAGGATCGTACGAATGAATTAGAATGGATATATTCGAGCGAATAAATTACAATAGATAGTAGGAATGAATTAGAATGGATCATACGAATGAATTAGAATGGATCGTGACAATGAATTAGAATAGATTGTACGAATGAATTAGAATGGATACATTCATGTGAATGAATTAGAATGGATCAGACGAATGAATTAGAATGGATCGTACGAATGAATTAGAATGGATCGTACGAATGAATTAGAATGGATATATTTATGCGAATGAATTAGAATAGATCGAACGAATGAATTAGAATGGATACATTCGAACGAATGAATTAGAATTGTTACATTCGTGCGAATGAATTAGAATGGATCGTACGAATGGATTAGAATGGATCGTACGAATGAATTAGAATGGATCGTACAAATGAATTAGAAAGGTTACATTTATGAGAATGAATTAGAATGGATCGTACGAATGGATTAGAATGGATCGTACGAATGGATTAGAATGAATCGTACGAATGAATTAGAATGGATACATTCGAACGAATGAATTAGAATAGATCGTAGGAATGAATTAGAATGGATCATACGAATGAATTAGAATTGATCGTGCGAATGAATTAGAATGGATTGTACGAATGAAGTAGATTGGATACATTCGTGCGAATGAAGTAGAATGGATCGTACGAATGAATTAGAATGGATCGTACGAATAAATTAGAATGAATCGTACGAATGAATTAGAATGGATACATTCGAACGAATGAATTAGAATAGATCGTAGGAATGAATTAGAATTGATCGTGCGAATGAAGTTGAATGGATCGTACGAATGAATTAGAATGGATCGTACGAATGAATTAGAATGAATTGTACGAATGAATTAGAATGGATACATTCGAACGAATGAATTAGAATAGATCGTAGGAATGAATTAGAATGGATCATACGAATGAATTAGAATTGATCGTGCGAATGAATTAGAATGGATTGTACGAATGAATTAGAATGGATACATTCGTGCG
This sequence comes from Chamaelirium japonicum, assembly GCA_947650365.1. Lineage (NCBI taxonomy): Eukaryota > Viridiplantae > Streptophyta > Magnoliopsida > Liliales > Melanthiaceae > Chamaelirium > Chamaelirium japonicum. The sequence goes on along the minus strand of CANTAL010000127.1, from coordinate 745,271 downwards.
AATGAAGTAGAATGGATCGTACGAATGAATTAGAATGGATCGTACGAATGAATTAGAATGGATACTTTCGAACGAATGAATTAGAATATATCGTAGGAATGAATTAGAATGGATCATACGAATGAATTAGAATTGATCGTGCGAATGAATTAGAAAGGATTGTACGAATGAATTAGAATGGATACATTCGTGCGAATGAAGTAGAATGGATCGTACGAATGAATTAGAATGGATCGTACGAATGAATCAGAATGGATCGTACGAATGAATTAGAATGAATCGTACAAATGAATTAGAATGGAAACATTCGAACGAATGAATTAGAATAGATCGTAGGAATGAATTAGAATGGATCATACGAATGAATTAGAATTGATCGTGCGAATGAATTAGAATGGATTGTACGAATGAATTAGAATATATACATTCATGCGAATGAAGTAGAATGGATCGTACGAATGAATTAGAATGGATCGTACGAATGAATTAGAATGAATCGTACGAATGAATTAGAATGGATATATTCGAACGAATGAATTAGAATAGATCGTAGGAATGAATTAGAATGGATCATACGAATGAATTAGAATTGATCGTGCGAATGAATTAAAATGGATTGTACGAATGAATTAGAATGGATACATTCGTGCGAATGAAGTAGAATGGATCGTACGAATAAATTAGAATGGATCGTACGAATGAATTAGAATGAATCGTACGAATAAATTAGAATGGATACATTCGAACGAATGAATTAGAATAGATCGTAGGAATGAATTAGAATGGATCATACGAATGAATTAGAATTGATCGTGCGAATGAATTAGAATGGATTGTACGAATGAATTAGAATGGATACATTCGTGCGAATGAAGTAGAATGGATCGTACGAATGAATCAGAATGGATCGTACGAATGAATTAGAATGAATCGTACGAATAAATTAGAATGGATACATTCGAACGAAAGAATTAGAATAGATCGTAGGAATGAATTAAAATGGATCATACGAATGAATTAGAATTGATCATGCGAATGAATTAGAATGGATTGTACGAATGAATTAGAATGGATACATTCGTGCGAATGAAGTAGAATGGATCGTACGAATGAATTAGAATGGATCGTACGAATGAATTAGAATGAATCGTACGAAAGAATTAGAATGGGTACATTCGAACGAATGAATTAGAATAGATCGTAGGAATGAATTAGAATGGATCATACGAATGAATTAGAATTGATCGTGCGAATGAATTAGAATGGATTGTACGAATGAATTAGAATGGATACATTCGTGCGAATGAAGTAGAATGGATCGTACGAATGAATCTGAATGGATCGTACGAATGAATTAGAATGAATCGTACGAATAAATTAGAATGGATACATTCGAACGAATGAATTAGAATATATCGTAGGAATGAATTAGAATGGATCATACGAATGAATTAGAATTGATCGTGCGAATGAATTAGAATGGATTGTACGAATGAATTAGAATGGATACATTCGTGCGAATGAAGTAGAATGGATCGTAGGAATGAATTAGAATGGATCATACGAATGAATTAGAATTGATCGTGCGAAAGAATTAGAATGGATTGCACGAATGAATTAGAATGGATACATTCATGCGAATGAAGTAGAATGGATCGTACGAATGAATTAGAATGGATCGTACGAATGAATTAGAATGAATCGTATGAATGAATTAGAATGGATACATTCGAACGAATGAATTAGAATAGATTGTAGGAATGAATTAGAATGGATCATACGAATGAATTAGAATTGATCGTGCGAGTGAATTAGAATGGATTGTACGAATGAATTAGAATGGATACATTCGTGCGAATGAAGTAGAATGGATCGTAGGAATGAATTAGAATGGATCGTACGAATGAATTACCATGGATCGTACAAATGGATTAGAATGGATCGTACGAATGAATTAGAATGGATCATACAAATGAATTAGAATGGATAGTGCGAATGAATTTGAATAGATCGTGCAAATGAATTAGAAAGGTTAAATTTGTGAGAATGAATTAGAATGGATCGTGCGAATCAATTAGAATGGATCGTACGAATGAATTATAATGGATCGTACGAATGAATTAGAATAGATCTTGGAATTGAATTAGAATAGATCGTACGAATGAATTAGAATGGATACATTCGTGCGAATGAACTAGAATGGATACATACATTCATGCGAATGAATTAGAATAGATCGTATGAATGAGTTAGAATGGATCGTATGAATGAATTAGATTAGAATGGATCGTGCGAATGAATTAGAATGGATTATATGAATGAATTAGAATGGATACATTCGTGCGAATGAATTAGAATAGATCGTAGGAATGAATTAGAATGGATCATACGAATGAATTAGAATGGATCGTGCGAATGAATTAGAATGGATTGTACGAATGAATTAGAATGGAATTAGAATGGATTGTACGAATGAATTAGAATGGATCATACGAATGAATTAGAATTGATCGTTCGAATTAGAATGGATTGTACGAATGAATTAGAATGGATACATTCGTGCGAATGAATCAGAATGGATACATTCGTGCGAATGAATTAGAATGGATCGTATGAATGAGTAAGAATGGATCGTATGAATGAAATAGAATGGATACATCCGTGCGAATGAATTAGAATAGATCGTACGAATGAATTAGAATAGATACATTCGAACGAATGAATTAGAATAGATCGTAGGAATGAATTAGAATGGATCATACGAATGAATTAGAATTGATCGTGCGAATGAATTAGAATGTATTGTACGAATGAATTAGAATGGATACATTCATGCGAATGAAGTAGAATAAATCAGAATAGATCGAACGAATGAATTAGAATGAAACGTACGAATGAATTAGAATGGAAACATTCGAACGAATGAATCAGAATGGATCGTAGGAATGAATTAGAATGGATCATACGAATGAATTAGAATTGATCGTGCGAATGAATTAGAATGGATTGTACGAATGAATTAGAATGGATACATTCGTGCGAATGAAGTAGAATGGATCGTACGAATGAATTAGAATGGATCGTACGAATGAATTAGAATAGATACATTCGAACGAATGAATTAGAATAGATCATAGGAATGAATTAGAATGGATCATACGAATGAATTAGGATTGATCGTGCGAATGAATTAGAATGGATTGTACGAATGAATTAGAATGGATACATTCATGCGAATGAAGTAGAATGGATCGTACGAATGAATTAGAATGGATCGTACGAATGAATCAGAATGGATCGTATGAATGAATTAGAATGAATCGTACAAATGAATTAGAATGGAAACATTTGAACGAATGAATTAGAATAGATCGTAGGAATGAATTAGAATGGATCATACGAATGAATTAGAATTGATCGTGCGAATGAATTAGAATGGATTGTAAGAATGAATTAGAATGCAATGGATCCATTCTAATTCATTCGTACGATCAATTCTAATTCATTCGTATGATCCATTCTAATTCATTCCTACGATCTATTCTAATTCATTCGTTCGAATGTATCCATTCTAATTCATTCGTACGATCTATTCTAATTCATTCGCACAAATGTATCCATTATATTTCATTCATACGATCCATTCTTACTCATTCGTACGATCCATTCTAATTCATTCGCACGAATGTATCCATTCTGATTCATTCGCACGAATGTATCCATTCTAATTCATTCGTACAATCCATTCTAATTCATTCGCACGATCAATTCTAATTCATTCGTACGATCCATTCTACTTCATTCTTACGATCCATTCTACTTCATTCGCACGAATGTATCCATTCTAATTCATTCGTACAATCCATTCTAATTCATTCGCACGATCAATTCTAATTCATTCGTATGATCCCTTCTAATTCATTCCTACGATCTATTCTAATTCATTCGTTCGAATGTATCCATTCTAATTCATTCGTACGATTCATTCTAATTCATTCGTACGATCCATTCTAATTCATTCGTACGATCCATTCTACTTCATTCGCATGAATGTATCCATTCTAATTCATTCGTACAATCCATTCTAATTCATTCGCACGATCAATTCTAATTCATTCGTATGATCCATTCTAATTCATTCCTACGATCTATTCTAATTTATTCGTTCGAATGTATCCATTCTAATTCATTCGTACGATTCATTCTAATTCATTCGTACGATCCATTCTAATTCATTCGTACGATCCATTCTACTTCATTCGCACGAATGTATCCATTCTAATTCATTCGTACAATCCATTCTAATTCATTCGCACGATCAATTCTAATTCATTCGTATGATCCATTCTAATTCATTCCTACGTTCTATTTTAATTCATTCGTTCGAATGTATCCATTCTAATTCATTCATACGATTCATTCTAATTCATTCGTACGATCCATTCTAATTCATTCGTACGATCCATTCTACTTCATTCGCACGAATGTATCCATTCTAATTCATTCGTACAATCCATTCTAATTCATTCGCACGATCCATTCTAATTCATTCGTATGATCCATTCTAATTCATTCCTACGATCTATTCTAATTCATTCGTTCGAATGTATCCATTCTAATTCATTCGTACGATTCATTCTAATTCATTCGTACGATTCATTCTAATTCATTCGTACGATCCATGCTACTTCATTCGCACGAATGTATCCATTCTAATTCATTCGTACAATCCATTCTAATTCATTCGCACGATCATTTCTAATTCATTCGTATGATCCATTCTAATTCATTCCTACGATCTATTCTAATACATTCGTTCGAATGTATCCATTCTAATTCATTCGTACGATTCATTCTAATTCATTCGTACGATCCATTCTAATTCATTCGTACGATCCATTCTACTTCATTCGCACGAATGTATCCATTCTAATTCATTCGTATAATTCATTCGTACGATCCGTTCTACTTCATTCGCACGAATGTATCCATTATAATTCATTCGTACAATCCATTCTAATTCATTCGCACGATCAATTCTAAGTCATTCGTATGATCTATTCTAATTCATTCCTACGATCCATTCTAATTCATTCGTACGATCCATTCTAATTCATTCCTATGTACGATCCATTCTAATATATTCCTGTGATCCATTCTAATTCATTCGTGCGAATGAATTAGATTGCATCGTACGAATGAATTAGAATGGATCGGACGAATGAATTAGAATGGATCGTACGAATGAATTAGAATGGATCGAAGAATGGATTAGAATGGATCGTAGGAATGAATTAGAATGGATCGTACGAATGAATTAGAATTGATCATGCGAATGAATTAGAATGGATTGTACGAATGAATTAGAATGGATACATTCGTGATACATTCATGCGAATGAATTAGAATTGATCGTGCGAATGAATTAGAATGGATCGTACGAATGAATTGGAATGAATCGTACGAATAAATTAGAATGGATACATTCGAACGAATGAAATAGAATAGATCGTAGGAATGAATTAGAATGGATCTTACGAATGAATTAGAATTGATCGTGCGAATGAATTAGAATGGATTGTACGAATGAATTAGAATGGATCATACGAATGAATTAGATTGAATCGTACGAATGAATTAGAATGGATACATTCGAACGAATGAATTAGAATAGATCGTAGGAATGAATTAGAATGGATCGTACGAATGAATTAGAATGGATCGTACGTATGAATCAGAATTGATCGTACGAATGAATTAGAATGAATCGTACGAATGAATTAGAATGGAAACATTCGAACGAATGAATTAGAATAGATCGTAGGAATGAATTAGAATGGATCATACGAATGAATTAGAATTGATCGTGCGAATGAATTAGAATGGATTGTACGAATGAATTAGAATGGATACATTCGTGCGAATGAAGTAGAATGGATCGTACGAATGAATTATAATGGATCGTACGAATGAATTAGAATGGATACATTCGAACGAATGAATTAGAATAGATCGTAGGAATGAATTAGAATTGATCGTAGGAATGAATTAGAATGGATCATATAAATGAATTAGAATGGATCGTGTGAATGAATTAGAATGGATCGTATGACTGAATTAGAATGGATACATTCGTGCGAATGAAGTAGAATGGATCGTACGAATGAATTAGAATGGATCGTACGAATGAATTAGAATGAATCGTACGATCAATTCTAATTCATTCGTATGATCCATTCTAATTCATTCCTACGATCTTGAATTAGAATGAATCGTACGAATGAATTAGAATGGATACATTCGAACGAATGAATTAGAATAGATCATAGGAATGAATTAGAATGGATCATATGAATGAATTAGAATTGATCGTGCGAATGAATTAGAATGGATTGTACGAATGAATTAGAATGGATATGCGAATGAATAAGAATGGATTGTACGAATGAATTAGAATGGATACATTCGTGCGAATGAAGTAGAATGGATCGTACGAATGAATTAGAATGGATCGTACGAATGAATTAGAATGGATACATTCGAACGAATGAATTAGAATAGATCATAGGAATGAATTAGAATGGATCATACGAATGAATTAGAATTGATAGTGCGAATCAATTAGAATGGATTGTACGAATGAATTAGAATGGATACATTCGTGCGAATGAAGTAGAATGGATCATACGAATGAATTAGAATAGATCGTACGAATGAATCAGAATGGATCGTACGAATAAATTAGAATGAATCGTACGAATGAATTAGAATGGAAACATTCGAACGAATGAATTAGAATAGATCGTAGGAATGAATTAGAATGGATCATACGAATGAATTAGAATTTTTCGTGCGAATGAATTAGAATGGATTGTACGAATAAATTAGAATGGATACATTCGTGCGAATGAAGTAGAATGGATCGTACGAATGAATTAGAATGGATCGTACGAATGAATTAGAATGAATCGTACGAATGAATTAGAATGGATACATTCGAACGAATGAATTAGAATAGATCGTAGGAATGAATTAGAATGAATTAGAATGGATCGTACGAATGAATTAGAATGGATTGTACGAATGAATTAGAATGGATCGTACGAATGAATTAGAATGAATCGTACGAATGAATTAGAATGGAAACATTCGAACGAATGAATTAGAATAGATCGTAGGAATGAATTAGAATGGATCATACGAATGAATTAGAATTGATCGTGCGAATGAATTAGAATGGATTGTACGAATGAATTAGAATGGATACATTCGTGCGAATGAAGTAGAATGGATCGTACGAATGAATTAGAATGGATCGTACGAATGAATTAGAATGAATCGAACGAATGAATTAGAATGGATACATTCGAACGAATGAATTAGAATAGATCGTAGGAATGAATTAGAATGGATCATACGAATGAATTAGAATTGATCATACGAATGAATTAGAATGGATTGCACGAATGAATTAGAATGGATCGTACGAATGAATTAGAATGAATCGTACGAATAAATTAGAATGGATACATTCGAACGAATGAATTAGAATAGATCATAGAAATGAATTAGAATGGATCATACGAATGAATTAGAATTGATCGTGCGAATGAATTAGAATGGATTGCACGAATGAATTAGAATGGATACATTCGTGCGAATGAAGTAGAATGGATCGTACGAATGAATTAGAATGGATCGTAAGAATGAATTAGAATGAATCGTACGAATGAATTAGAATGGATCGTAAGAATGAATTAGAATGAATCGTACGAATGAATTAGAATGGATACATTCGAACGAATGAATTAGAATAGATCGTAGGAATGAATTAGAATGGATCATACGAATGAATTAGAATTGATCGTGCGAATGAATTAGAATGGATTGTACGAATGAATTAGAATGGATACATTCGTGCGAATGATGTAGAATGGATCGTACGAATGAATCATAATGGATCGTAAGAATGAATTAGAATGAATCGTACGAATGAATTAGAATGGATAGATTCGAACGAATGAATTAGAATAGATCGTAGGAATAAATTAGAATGGATCATACGAATGAATTAGAATTGATCGTGCGAATGAATTAGAATGGATTGTACGAATGAATTAGAATGGATACATTCGTACGAATGAAGTAGAATGGATCGTACGAATGAATTAGAATGGATCATACGAATGAATCAGAATGGATCGTACAAATGAATTAGAATGGATACATTCGAACGAATGAATTAGAATAGATCGTAGGAATGAATTAGAATGGATCATAGGAATGAATTAGAATTGATCGTGCGAATGAATTAGAATGGATTGTACAAATGAATTAGAATGGATACATTCGTGCGAATGAAGTAGAATGGATCGTACGAATGAATTAGAATGGATCGTACGAATGAATTAGAATGAATCGTACGAATGAATTAGAATGGATACATTCGAATGAATAAATTAGAATAGATCGTAGGAATGAATTAGAATGGATCATACGAATGAATTAGAATTGATCGTGCGAATGAAGTAGAATGGATTGTACGAATGAATTAGAATGGATACATTCGTGCGAATGAAGTAGAATGGATCGTACGAATAAATTAGAATGGATCGTACGAATGAATTAGAATGAATCATACGAATGAATTAGAATGGATACATTCAAACGAATGAATTAGAATAGATCGAAGGAATGAATTAGAATAGATCATACGAATGAATTAGAATTGATCGTGCGAATGAATTAGAATGGATCGTACGAATGAGTAAGAATGGATTATACAAATGAAATAGAATGGATCGTACGAATGAATTAGAATGGATCGTACGAATGAATTAGAATGGATACATTCGAGCGAATGATGTAGAATGGATCGTACGAATGAATTAGAATGGATTATACGAATGAATTAGAATTGATCGTGCGAATGAATTAGAATGGATTGTACGAATAAATTAGAATGGATCGTACGAATGAATTAGAATGAATTAGAATGGATCGTACGAATGAATTAGAATGAATTAGAATGGATTAGAATGGATTGTACGAATGAATTAGAATGAATTAGAATGGATCGTACGAATGAATTAGAATGAATCGTACGAATGAATTAGAATGGATTGTATGAATGAATTAGAATGGATTGTACGAATGGATCGTACGAATGAATTAGAATGGATTGTACGAATGAATTAGAATGAATTAGAATGGATTGTACGAATGAATTAGAATGAATTAGAATGGATCGTACGAATGAATTAGAATGAATCGTACGAATGAATTAGAATGGATACATTCGTGCGAATGAAGTAGAATGGATCGTACGAATGAATTAGAATGGATTATACGAATGAATTAGAATTGATCGTGCGAATGAATTAGAATGGATTGTACGAATGAATTAGAATGGATACATTCGTGAGAATGAATTAGAATGGATCGTACGAATGAATTAGAATGAATCGTACGAATGAATTAGAATGGATACATTCGAACGAATGAATTGGAATAGATCGTAGGAATGAATTAGAATGGATCATACGAATGAATTAGAATTGATCGTGCGAATTAATTAGAATGGATTGTACGAATGAATTAGAATGGATATATTCGTGCGAATGAAGTAGAATGGATCGTACGAATGAATTAGAATGGATCGTACGAATGAATTAGAATGGATCGTACGAATGAATTAGAATGGAATGTATTCATTCTAATTCATTCGTGTAATCCATTCTAATTCATTCGCACGATCCATTCTACTTCATTCGCACGAATGTATCCATTCTAATTCATTCGTACAATCCATTCTAATTCATTCGCACGATCAATTCTAATTCATTCGTATGATCCATTCTAATTCATTCCTACGATCTATTCTAATTCATTCAATTCATTCGTACGATCCATTCTAATTCATTCGTACGATCCATTCTACTTCATTCGCACGAATGTATCCATTCTAATTCATTCGTACGTTCCATTCTAATTCATTCGTACGATCAATTCTAATTCATTCGTATGATCCATTCTAATTCATTCGTACGATCCATTCTAATTCATTCGTACGATCCATTCTAATTCATTCGTATGATCCATTCAAATTCATTCGTACGATCCATTCTAATTTATTCGTTCGAATGTATCCATTCTAATTCATTCGTACGATTCATTCTAATTCATTCGTACGATCCATTCTAATTCATTCGTATGATCATTATGGCAATTTGATCATCCTCACAAAAAATTAACAAAATCTGAAACTTCTAAGGGCGCCGATTGAATCAAATGAATTAGAATGGATCGTGCGAATGAATTAGAATGGATCGTACGAATGAATCAGAATGGATCGTACGAATGAATTAGAATGGATCACAGGAATAGATTAGAATGGATACATTCGAACGAATAAATTAGAATAGATCGTAGGAATGAATTAGAATGGATCATACGAATGAATTAGAATTGATCGTACGAATGAAGTAGAATAGATCATACGAATGAATTTGAATTGATCGTGCGAATGAATTAGAATGGATTGTACGAATGAATTAGAATGGATACATTCGTGCGAATGAAGTAGAATGGATCGTACGAATGAATCAGAATGGATCGTACGAATGAATTAGAATGAATCGTACGAATGAATTAGAATGGATACATTCGAACGAATGAATTAGAATAGATCGTAGGAATGAATTAGAATGGATCAAACGAATGAATTAGAATTGATCGTGCAAATGAATTAGAATGGATTGCACGAATGAATTAGAATGGATACATTCGAGTGAACGAAGTAGAATGGATCGTACGAATGAATTAGAATGGATCGTACGAATGAATTAGAATGAATCGTACGAATGAATTACAATGGATACATTCGAACGAATGAATTAGAATAGATCGTAGGAATGAATTAGAATGGATCATAAGAATGAATTAGAATGGATACATTCGAACGTACAATCCATTCTAATTCATTCGCACGATCAATTCTAATTCATTCGTACGATCCATTCTAGCCATTCTAATTCATTCGTACGATCCATTCTAATTCATTCGTACGATCCATTCTGATTCATTCGTACGATCCATTCTAATTCATTCGTACGATCCATTCTACTTCATTCGCACGAATGTATCCATTCTAATTCATTCGTGCAATCCATTCAAATTCATTCGCACTATCCAGATCTATTCTAATTCATTCGCACGAATGTATCCATTCTAATTCATTCGCACGATCAATTCTAATTCATTCGTATGATCCATTCTAATTCATTCCTACGATGTATTCTAATTCATTCGTTCGAATGTATCCATTCTAATTCATTCGTGCAATCCATTCTAATTCATTCGCACGATCATTTCTAATTCATTCGTATGTTCCATTCTAATTCATTCGTACGATCTATTCTAATTCATTCGTACAATCCATTCTAATTCATTCGTATAATCTATTCTAATTCATTCCTACGATCTATTCTAATTCATTCGTTCGAATGTATCCATGCGAATGAATTAGAATGGATTGAATTAGAATGGATTGTACGAATGAATTAGAATGGATCATACAAATGAATTAGAATGGATTGTACGAATGAATTAGAATAGATCATACGAATGAATTATAATTGATCGTATGAATGAATTAGAATGGATTGTACGAATGAATTAGAATGGATCGTACGAATGAATTAGAATTGATCGTGCGAATGAATTAGAATGGATTGTACATTCGAATGTATCCATTCTAATTCATTCTTATGATCCATTCTAATTCATTCCTACGATCTATTCTAATTCATTCGTTCGAATGTATCCATTCTAATTCATTCATACGATTCATTCTAATTCATTCCTACGATCTATTCTAATTCATTCTTTCGAATGTATCCATTCTAATTCATTCGTACGATTCATTCTAATTCATTCGTACGATCCATTCTAATTCATTCGTACGATCCATTCTACTTCATTCGCTCGAATGTATCCATTCTAATTCATTCGTGCAATCCATTCTAATTCATTCGCACGATCAATTCTAATTCATTCGTATGATCCATTCTAATTCATTCCTATGATCTATTCTAATTCATTCGTTCGAATGTATCCATTCTAATTCATTCGTACGATTCATTCTAATTTATTCGTACGATCCATTCTGATTCATTCGTACGATCCATTCTACTTCATTCGCACGAATGTATCCATTCTAATTCATTCGTACAATCCATTCTAATTAATTCGCACGATCAATTCTAATTCATTTGTATGATCTATTCTACTTTATTCGTACGATCAATTCTAATTCATTCGTATGATCCATTCTAATTCATTCCTACGATCTATTCTAATTTATTCGTTCGAATGTATCCATTCTAATCTATTCCTGTGATCCATTCTAATTCATTCGTACGATCCATTCTGATTCATTCGTACGATCCATTCTAATTCATTCGCACGATCCATTCTAATTCATTTGATTCAATCGGCGCCCTTAGAAGTTTCAGATTTTGTTAATTTTTTGTGAGGATGATCAAATTGCCATAATGATCATACGAATGAATTAGAATGGATCGTACGAATGAATTAGAATGAATCGTACGAATGAATTAGAATGGATACATTCGAACAAATAAATTAGAATGGATCGTACGAATGAATTAGAATGGATCATACGAATGAATTAGAATGGATCGTACGAATGAATTAGAATGGATCGTACGAATGAATTAGAATAGATCATACGAATGAATTAGAATTGATCGTACGAATGAATTAGAATGGATCGTACGAATGAATTAGAATGGATACATTCGTGCGAATGAAGTAGAATGGATCGTACGAATGAATTAGAATGGATCGTACGAATGAATTGAATGAATTAGAATAGATCGTAGATATAAATTAGAATGGATCATACGAATGAAGTAGAATGGATCGTACGAGTAAATTAGAATGGATCGTACGAATGAATTAGAATGGATTGTACGAATGAATTAGAATGGATACATTCCATTCTAATTCATTCGTATGATCCATTCTACTTCATTCGCATGAATGAATCCATTCTAATTCATTCGTACAATCCATTCTAATTCATTCGCACGATCAATTCTAATTCATTCGTATGATCCATTCTAATTCATTCCTACGATCTATTCTAATTCATTCGTTCGAATGTATCCATTTTAATTCATTCGTACGATTCATTCTAATTCATTCGTACGATCCATTCTAATACATTCGTACGATCCATTCTACTTCATTCGCACGAATGTATCCATTTTAATTTATTCGTACAATCCATTCTAATTCATTCGCACGATCAATTCTAATTCATTCGTATGATCCATTCTAATTCATTCCTACGATCTATTCTAATTTATTCGTTCGAATGTATCCATTCTAATTCATTCGTACAATCCATTCAAATCGTACGAATGAATTAGAATGGAAACATTCGAACGAATGAATTAGAATAGATCGTAGGAATGAATTAGAATGGATCATACGAATGAATTAGAATTGATCGTGCGAATGAATTAGAATGGATTGTACGAATGAATTAGAATGGATACATTCGTGCGAATGAAGTAGAATGGATCGTACGAATGAATTAGAATGGATCGTACGAATGAATTAGAATGAATCGTACGAATGAATTAGAATGGATACATTTGAACGAATAAATTAGAATGGTTCATACGAATGAATTAGAATTGATAGAGCGAATGAATTAGAATGGATTGTAGGAAGGAATTAGAATGGATACATTCGTGCGAATGAAGTAGAATGAATCAGAATGGATCGTACGAATGAATTAGAATGAATTAGAATGGATACATTCGAACGAATGAATTAGAATAGATCGTAGGAATGAATTAGAATTGATCGTGCGAATGAATTAGAATGGATTGTACGAATGAATTAGAATGGATCATACGAATGAATTAGAATGGATCGTGCGAATGAATTAGAATAGATTGTACGAATGAATTAGAATGGATACATTCATGTGAATGAATTAGAATGGATCGTACGAATGAATTAGAATGGATCGTACGAATGAATTATAATGGATACATTCGAACGAATGAATTAGAATAGATCGTAGGAATGAATTAGAATGGATCGTACGAATGAATTAGAATTGATCGTGCGAATGAATTAGAATGGATTATACGAATGAATTAGAATGGATACATTCGTGCGAATGAAGTAGAATAGATCGTAGGAATGAATTAGAATGGATCATACGAATGAATTAGAATTGATCGTGCGAATGAATTAGAATGGATTGTACGAATGAATTAGAATGGATACATTCGTGCGAATGAAGTCGAATGGATCGTACGAATGAATTAGAATGGATCGTACGAATGAATTAGAATGGATACATTCGAACGAATGAATTGGAATAGATCGTAGGAATGAATTAGAATGGATCATACGAATGAATTAGAATTGATCGTGCGAATGAATTAGAATGGATTGTACGAATGAATTAGAATGGATACATTCGTGCGAATGAAGTAGAATGGATCGTACGAATGAATTAGAATGGATCGTACGAATGAATCAGAATGGATCATACGAATGAATTAGAATGAATCGTACGAATGAATTAGAATGGAAACATTCGAACGAATGAATTAGAATAGATCGTAGGAATGAATTAGAATGGATCATACGAATGAATTAGAATTGATCGTGCGAATGAATTAGAATGGATTGTACGAATGAATTAGAATGGATCGGACGAATGAATTAGAATGGATCATACGAATGAATTAGAATGAATCGTACGAATGAATTAGAATGGATACATTCGAACGAATGAATTAGAATAGATCGTAGGAATGAATTAGAATGAATCATACGAATGAATTAGAATGAATCGTACGAATGAATTAGAATGAATCGTACGAATGAATTAGAATGGATCGTACGAATGAATTAGAATGAATCGTACGAATGAATTAGAATGGATACATTCGAACGAATGAATTAGAATAGATCGTAGGAATGAATTAGAATGGATCATACGAATGAATTAGAATTGATCGTGCGAATGAATTAGAATGGATTGTACGAATGAATTAGAATGGATACATTCGTGCGAATGAAGTAGAATGGATCGTACGAATGAATTAGAATGGATCGTACGAATGAATTAGAATGAATCGTACGAATGAATTAGAATGGATACATTCGAACGAATGAATTAGAATAGATCGTAGGAATGAATTAGAATGGATCATACGAATGAATTAGAATTGATCGTGCGAATGAATTAGAATGGATTGTACGAATAAATTAGAATGGATACATTCGTGCGAATGAAGTAGAATGGATCGTACGAATGAATCAGAATGGATCGTACGAATGAATTAGAATGAATCGTACGAATGAATTAGAATGGATACATTCGAACGAATGAATTAGAATAGATCGTAGGAATGAATTAGAATGGATCATACGAATGAATTAGAATTGATCGTGCGAATGAATTAGAATGGATTGTACGAATGAATTAGAATGGATACATTCGTGGGAATGAAGTAGAATGGATCATATGAATGAATTATAATGGATCGTACGAATGAATTAGAATGAATCGTACGAATGAATTAGAATGGATACATTCGAACGAATGAATTAGAATAGATTGTAGGAATGAATTAGAATGGATCATACGAATGAATTAGAATTGATCGTGCGAATGAATTAGAATAGATTGTACGAATGAATTAGAATGGATACATTCGTGCGAATGAAGTAGAATGAATCGTACGAATGAATCAGAATGGATCGTACGAATGAATTAGAATGAATCGTACGAATAAATTAGAATGGATACATTCGAACGAATGAATTAGAATAGATCGTAGGAATGAATTAGAATGGATCATACGAATGAATTAGAATTGATCGTACGAATGAATTAGAATGGATTGTACGAATGAATTAGAATGGATACATTCGTGCGAATGAAGTAGAATTGATCGTATGAATGAGTAAGAATGGATCGTACGAATGAAATAGAATGGATCGTACGAATGAATTAGAATGGATCGTGCTAATGAATTAGAATGGATCGTACGAATGAATTAGAATGGATACATTCGAACGAATGAATTAGAATAGATCGTAGGAATGAATTAGAATGGATCATACGAATGAATTAGAATTGATCGTGCGAATGAATTATAATGGATTGTACGAATGAATTAGAATGGATACATTCGTGCGAATGAAGTAGAATGGATCGTACGAATGAATTAGAATGGATCATAAGAATGAATCAGAATGGATACATTCGAACGAATAAATTAGAATAGATCGTAGGAATGAATTAGAATGGATCATACGAATGAATTAGAATTGATCGTGCGAATGAATTAGAATGGATTGTACGAATGAATTAGAATGGATACATTCGTGCAAATGAAGTAGAATGGATCGTACGAATGAATTAGAATGAATCGTACGAATGAATTAGAATGGATACATTCGAATGAATGAATTAGAATAGATCGTAGGAATGAATTAGAATAGATCATACGAATGAATTAAAATTGATCGTGCGAATTAATTAGAATGGATTGTACGAATGAATTAGAATGGATACATTCGTGCGAATGAAATAGAATGGATCGTACGAATGAATTAGAATGGATCGTACGAATGAATTAGAATGAATCGTACGAATGAATTAGAATGGATACATTCGAACGAATAAATTAGAATAGATCGTAGGAATGAATTAGAATGGATCATACGAATGAATTAGAATTGATCATGCGAATGAATTAGAATGGATTGTACGAATGAATTAGAATGGATACATTCATGCGAATGAAGTAGAATGGATCGTACGAATGAATTAGAATAGATCGTACGAATGAATTAGAATGAATCGTGTGAATGAATTAGAATGGATACATTCTAACGAATGAATTAGAATAGATCGTAGGAATGAATTAGAATGGATCATACGAATGAATTAGAATTGATCATACGAATGAATTAGAATGTATCCATTCTAATTCAGTCATACGATCCATTCTAATTTATTCGCACGATCCATTCTAATTTATTTATACGATCCATTCTAATTCATTCGTACGATTCATTCTAATTCATTCGTACGATCCATTCTAATTCATTCGTACGATCCATTCTACTTCATTCGCACGAATGTATCCATTCTAATTCATTCGTGCAATCCATTCTAATTCATTCGCACGATCATTTCTAATTCATTCGTATGATCCATTCTAATTCATTCCTACGATCTATTCTAATTCATTCGTTCGAATGTATCCATTCTAATTCATTCGTACGAATCATTCTAATTCATTTGTACGATCCATTCTAATTCATTCGTACGATCCATTCTACTTCGTTCGTATGATCCATTCTAATTCATTCGTACGATCCATTCTAATTCATTCGTACGATCCATTCTACTTCATTCGCACGAATGTATCCATTCTAATTCATTCGTATAATCCATTCTAATTCATTCTCACGATCAATTCTAATTCATTCGTATGATCCATTCTAATTCATTCCTACGATTTATTCTAATTCATTCGTTCGAATGTATCCATTCTAATTCATTCGTACGATTCATTCTAATTCATTCGTACGATCCATTTAAATTCATTCGTACGATCCATTCTACTTCATTCTCACGAATGTATCCATTTTAATTCATTCGTACCGCACGATCAATTCTAATTCATTCGTATGATCCATTCTAATTCATTCCTACGATCTATTCTAATTCATTCGTTCGAATGTATCCATTCTAATTCATTCATACGATTCATTCTAATTCATTCGTACGATCCATTCTAATTCATTCATACGATCCATTCTACTTCATTCGCACGAATGTATCCATTCTAATTCATTCATACAATCCATTCTAATTCATTCGCACGATCAATTCTAATTCATTCGTATGATCCATTCTAATTCATTCCTACGATCTATTCTAATTAATTCGTTCGAATGTTTCCATTCTAATTCATTCGTACGATCCATTCTATTTCATTCGTACGATCCATTCTACTTCATTCGCACGGCACGAATGTATCCATTCTAATTCATTCGTACAATCCATTCTAATTCATTCGTACATTCGTGCGAATGATTGTACGATCCATTCTAATTCATTCGTACGATCCATTCGTGCGAATGAAGTAGAATGGATTAGAATAGATCGTACGAATGAATTATAATGGATCGTGCGAATGAATTAGAATGGATACATTCGTGCGAATGAAGTAGAATGGATCGTACGAATGAATTAGAATTGATCGTGCGAATGAATTAGAATGAATCGTACGAATGAATTAGAATGGAAACATTCGAACGAATGAATTAGAATAGATCGTAGGAATGAATTAGAATGAATCATACGAATGAATTAGAATGGATTGTACGAATGAATTAGAATGGATCCATTCGTGCGAATAAAGTAGAATGGATCGTACGAATGAATTAGAATGGATCGTACGAATGAATCAGAATGGATCGTACGAATGAATTAGAATGAATCGTACGAATGAATTAGAATGGAAACATTCGAACGAATGAATTAGAATAGATCGTAGGAATGAATTAGAATGGATCATACGAATGAATTAGAATTGATCATGCGAATGAATTAGAATGGATTATACGAATGAATTAGAATGGATACATTCGTGCGAATGAAGTAGAATGGATCGTACGAATGAATTAGAATGGATACATTTGTGCGAATGAAGTAGAATGGATCGTACGAATGAATTAGAATGGATCGTACGAATGAATTAGAATAAATCGTACGAATGAATTAGAATGGAAACATTCGAACGAATAAATTAGAATAGATCGTAGGAATGAATTAGAATGAATCGTATGAATGAATTAGAATGGATTGTACGAATGAATTAGAATGGATCCATTCGTGCGAATGAAGTAGAATGGATCGTACGAATGAATTAGAATGGATCGTACGAATGAATCAGAATGGATTGTACAAATGAATTAGAATGAATCGTACGAATGAATTAGAATGGAAACATTCGAACGAATGAATTAGAATAGATCGTAGGAATGAATTAGAATGGATCATACGAATGAATTAGAATTGATCGTGCGAATGAATTAGAATGGATTGTATGAATGAATTAGAATGGATACATTTGTGCGAATGAAGTAGAATGGATCGTACGAATGAAGTAGAATAGATACATTCGTGCGAATGAAGTAGAATGGATCGTACGAATGAATTAGAATGGATCGTACGAATGAATTAGAATGAATCGTATGAATGAATTAGAATGGAAACATTCGAACGAATGAATTAGAATAGATCGTAGGAATGAATTAGAATGGATCATACGAATGAATTTGAATTGATCGTGTGAATGAATTAGAATGGATTGTACGAATGAATTAGAATGGATACATTCGTGCGAATGAAGTAGAATTTATCGTACGAATGAATTAGAATGGATCGTACGAATGAATTAGAATAGATACATTCGAACGAATGAATTAGAATAGATCGTAGGAATGAATTAGAATGGATCATACGAATGAATTAGAATTGATCGTGCGAATAAAATAGAATGGATTGTACGAATGAATTAGAATGGATACATTCGAATGGATCATACGAATGAATTAGAATGGATCGTACGAATGAATTAGAATGGATCGTACGAATGAATTAGAATGGATCGTACGAATGAATTAGAATGGATACATTCGTGCGAATGAAGTAGAATGGATCGAACGAATGAATTAGAATAGATCGTAGGAATGAATTAGAATGGATCATACGAATGAATTAGGATTGATCGTGCGAATGAATTAGAATGGATTGCACGAATGAATTAGAATGGATACATTCGTGCGAATGAAGTAGAATGGATCATACGAATGAATTAGAATGGATCGTACGAATGAATTAGAATGAATCGTACGAATGAATTAGAATGGATACATTCGAACGAATAAATTAGAATAGATCGTAGGAATGAATTACAATGGATCATACGAATGAATTAGAATTGATCGTGCGAATGAATTAGAATGGAGTGTACGAATGAATTAGAATGGATACATTCATGCGAATGAAGTAGAATGGATCGTACGAATGAATTATAATGGATCATACGAATGAATTAGAAATGATCGTGCGAATGAATTAGAATGGATTGCACGAATGAATTAGAATGGATACATTCGTGCGAATGAAGTAGAATGGATCGTACGAATGAATTAGAATGGATCGTACGAATGAATTAGAATGAATCGTACGAATGCATTAGAATGGATACATTCGAATGAATGAATTAGAATAGATCGTAGGAATGAATTAGAATGGATCATACGAATGAATTAGAATTGATCGTGCGAATGAGTTAGAATGGATTGTACGAATGAATTAGAATGGATACATTCGTGCAAATGAAGAATGAATCGTACGAATGAATTAGAATGGATACATTCGAACAAATAAATTAGAATGGATCGTACGAATGAATTAGAATGGATACATTCGTGCGAATGAATTAGAATGGATCATTAGAATGTATCCATTCTAATTCATTCGCACGATCAATTCTAATTCATTCGTTCGTACGATCCATTCTAATTCATTCGTACGATCCATTCTACTTCATTCGCAAGAATGTATCCATTCTAATTCGATACATTCGAACGAATGAATTAGAATAGATCGTAGGAATGAATTAGAATGGATCATACAAATGAATTAGAATTGATCGTGCGAATGAATTAGAATGGATTGTACGAATGAATTAGAATGGATCGTACGAATGAATTAGAATGAATCGTATGAATGAATTAAAATGGAAACATTCGAACGAATGAATTAGAATAGATCGTAGGAATGAATTAGAATGGATCATACGAATGAATTAGAATTGATCGTGCGAATGAATTAGAATGGATTGTACGAATGAATTAGAATGGATCATACGAATGAAGTAGAATGGATCATACGAATGAATTAGAATTGATCGTGCGAATGAATTAGAATGGATTGTACGAATGAATTAGAATGGATACATTCGTGCGAATGAAGTAGAATAGATCGTACGAATGAATTAGAATGGATCGTACGAATGAATTAGAATTGATCGTGCGAATGAATTAGAATGGATGGTACAAATGAATTAGAATTGATACATTCGTGCGAATGAAGTAGAATGGATCGTACGAATGAATTAGAATGGATCGTACGAATGAATTAGAATGAATCGTACGAATGAATTAGAATGGATACATTCGAACGAATGAATTAGAATAGATCGTAGGAATGAATTAGAATGGATCATACGAATGAATTAGAATTGATCGTGCGAATCAATTAGAATGGATTGTACGAATGAATTAGAATGGATACATTCGTGCGAATAAAGTAGAATGGATCGTACAAATTAGAATAGATCGTAGGAATGAATTAGAATGGATCGTACGAATGAATTTGAATGGATCGTACAAATGAATTAGAAAGGTTACATTTGTGAGAATGAATTAGAATTGATCGTACGAATGAATTAAATGGATCGTACAAATGGATTAGAATGAATCATACGAATGAATTAGAATGGATCGTACGAATGAATTAGAATGGATCGTGCAAATGAATTAGAATCGATCATATGAATGAATTAGAATGGATCGTACGAACGAATGAATTAGAATTGATCGTGCGAATGAATTAGAATGGATTGTACGAATGAATTAGAATGGATATATTCGTGCGAATGAAGTAGAATGGATCGTACGAATGAATTAGAATGGATCATACGAATGAATTAGAATGAATCGTACGAATGAATTAGAATGGATCATACGATTGAATTAGAATGGATCGTAGGAATGAATTAGAATGGATCATACGAATGAATTAGAATTGATCGTGCGAATGAATCAGAATGGATCGTACGAATGAATTAAAATGGATATATTCGAGCGAATGAATTAGAATGGATACATTTGTGCGAATGAATTAGAATGGATCGTACGAATGAATTAGAATGGATTAGCAAATTCGGAAACTTATAAGGGCGTCAAATGTGTTATTTAAATTAACGGTTCAAATAGACGGTTCGTGCGAATGAAGTCGAATGGATCGTACGAATGAATTAGAATGGATCGTACGAATGAATTAGAATGGATACATTCGAACGAATGAATTAGAATAGATCGTAGGAATGAATTAGAATGGATCATACGAATGAATTAGAATTGATCGTGCAAATGAATTAGAATGGATTGTACGAATGAATTAGAATGGATACATTCGTGCGAATGAAGTAGAATGGATCGTACGAATGAATTAGAATAGATCGTAGGAATGAATTAGAATGGATTAGAATAGATCGTAGGAATGAATTAGAATGAATCATACGAATGAATTAGAATGGATCGTACAATCCATTCTAATTGATTCGTACGATCCATTCTACTTCATTCGCACGAATGTATCCATTCTAATTCATTCGTACAATCCATTCTAATTCATTCGCACGATCAATTCTAATTCATTCGTATGATCCATTCTAATTCATTCCTACGATCTATTCTAATTCATTCGTTCGAATGTATCCATTCTAATTCATTCGTACGATTCATTCTAATTTATTCGTACGATCCAGTCTAATTCATTCGTACGATCCATTCTACTTCATTCGCACGAATGTATCCATTCTAATTCATTCGTACGATCCATTCTACTTCATTCGCACGAATGTATCCATTCTAATTCATTCGTACAATCCATTCTAATTCATTCGCACGATCAATTCTAATTCATTCGTATGATCCATTCTAATTCATTCCTACGATCTATTCTAATTTATTCGTTCGAATGTATCCATTCGAATTCATTCGTACGATTCATTCTAATTCATTCATACGATCCATTCTAATTCATTCGTACGATCCATTCTACTTCATTCGCACAAATGTATCTATTCTAATTCATTCGTACAATCCATTCTAATTCATTCGCACGATAAATTCTAATTCATTCGTTCGTATGATCCATTCTAATTCATTCGTACGATCCATTCTACATCATTCGCACGAATGTATCCATTCTAATTCATTCGTTCGAATGTTTCTATTCTAATTCATTCGTTCGAATGTTTCTATTCTAATTCATTCGTACGATTCATTCTAATTCATTCGTACAATCCATTCTAATTCATTCGTACGATCCAATCTACTTCATTCGCACGAATGTATCCATTCTAATTCATTCGTATGATCCATTCTACTTCATTCGCACGAATGTATCCATTCTAATTCATTCGTACAATCCATTCTAATTCATTCGCACGACCAATTCTAATTCATTCGTATGATCCATTCTAATTCATTCCTACGATCTATTCTAATTTATTCGTTCGAATGTATCTATTCTAATTCATTCGTACGATTCATTCTAATTCATTCGTACGATCCATTCTAATTCATTCGTACGATCCATTCTACTTCATTCGCACGAATGTATCCATTCTAATTCATTCGTACAATCCATTCTAATTCATTCGCACGATCAATTGTAATTCATTCGTTCGTACGATCCATTCTGATTCATTCGTACGATCCATTCTACATCATTCGCACGAATGTATCCATTCTAATTCATTTGTACAATCCATTCTAATTCATTCGCACGATCAATTCTAATTCATTCCTATGATCCATTCTAATTCATTCCTACGCTCTATTCTAATTCATTCGTTCGAATGTATCCATTCTAATTCATTCGTACGATTCATTCTAATTCATTCGTATGATCCATTCAAATTCATTCGTACGATCCATTCTACTTCATTCGCTCGAATGTATCCATTCTAATTCATTCGTGCAATCCATTCTAATTCATTCGCACGATCAATTCTAATTCATTCGTATGATCCATTCTAATTCATTCCTACGATCTATTCTAATTCATTCGTTCGAATGTATCCATTCTAATTCGTTCGTACATTCATTCTAATTCATTCGTACGATCCATTCTAATTCATTCGTACAATCCATTCTACTTTATTCGCACGAATGTATCCATTCTAATTCATTCGTACAATCCATTCTAATTCATTCGCACGATCAATTCTAATTCATTCGTATGATCCATTCTAATTCATTCCTACGATCTATTCTAATTTATTCGTTCGAATGTATCCATTTTAATTCATTCGTACGATTCATTCTAATTCATTCGTACGATCCATTCTAATTCATTCGTACGATCATTCTACTTCATTCGCACGAATGTATCTATTCAAATTCATTCGTACAATCCATTCTAATTCATTCGCACGATCAATTCTAATTCATTCGCACGAATGAATTAGAATCGATTGCACGAATGAATTAGAATGGATCGTGCGAATGAATTAGAATGGATTGTACGAATGAATTAGAATGGATTGTACGAATGAATTAGAATGGAATGTATCCATTCTACTTCATTCGCACGAATGTATCCATTCTAATTCATTCGTACAATCCATTCTAATTCATTCGCACGATCAATTCTAATTCATTCGTATGATCCATTCTATTTCATTCCTACGATCTATTCTAATTCATTCGTTCGAATGTATTAGAATTGATCATACGAATGAATTAGAATGGATACATTCGAATGAATGAATTAGAATAGATCGTAGGAATGAATTAGAATGAATCGTACGAATGAATTAGAATAGATACATTCGAACGAATGAATTAGAATAGATCGTAGGAATGAATTAGAATGGATCGTACGAATGAATTAGAATGGAATGTATCCATTCTACTTCATTCGCTCGAATGTATCCATTCTAATTCATTCGTACAATCCATTCTAATTCATTCGCACGATCAATTCTAATTCATTCGTATGATCCATTCTAATTCATTCCTACGATCTATTCTAATTCATTCGTTCGAATGTATCCATTCTAATTCATTCGTACGATCTATTCTAATACATTCGTACGATCCATTCTACGTCATTCGCATGAATGTATCCATTCTAATTCATTCGTACAATCCATTCTAATTCATTCGTATGATCCATTATAATTCATTCCTACGATCTATTCTAATTCATTCGTTCGAATGTATCCATTCTAATTCATTCGTACGATTCATTCTAATTCATTCCTGCGATTTATTCTAAATCATTCGTTCGAATATATCCATTCTAATTCATTCGTATGATCGATTCTAATTCATTCGTCTGATCCATTCTAATTCATTCGCACGAATATATTCATTCTAATTCATTCGTACAATCCATTCTAATTCATTCGCACGATCAATTCTAATTCATTCATATGATCCATTCTAATTCATTCCTACGATCTATTCTAATTCATTCGTTCGAATGTTTCCATTCTAATTCATTCGTACGATTAGAATGGATTGTACGAATGAATTAGAATGGATACATTCGAACGAATGAATTAGAATAGATCGTGGAATGAATTAGAATGGATCATACGAATGAATTAGAATTGATCGTGCGAATGAATTAGAATGGATTGTACGAATGAATTAGAATGGATACATTCGTGCGAATGAAGTAGAATGGATCGTACGAGTGAATTAGAATGGATCGTACGAATGAATTAGAATGAATCGTACGAATGAATTAGAATAGATCGTACGAATGAATTAGAATAGATCGTACGAATGAATTAGAATTGATACATTCGTGCGAATGAATTAGAATTGATCGTGCGAATGAATTAGAATGGATCGTACGAATGAATTAGAATGGATCGTACGAATGAATTAGAATGGATACATTCGTGCGAATGAAGTAGAATGGATCGTACGAATGAATTAGAATGGATCATACGAATTAATTAGAATTGATCGTGCGAATGAATTAGAATGGATTGTACGAAGGAATTAGAATGGATACATTCGTGCGAATGAAGTAGAATGGATCGTACGTGCAATCCATTCTAATTCATTCGCACGATCAATTCTAATTCATTCGTATGATCCATTCTAATTCATTCCTATGATCTATTCAAATTCATTCGTTCGAATGTATCCATTCTAATTCATTCGTACGATTCATTCTAATTCATTCGTACGATCCATTCTAATTCATTCGTACGATCCATTCTGATTCATTCGTACGATCCATTCTACTTCATTCGCACGAATGTATCCATTCTAATTCATTCGTGCAATCCATTCAAATTCATTCGCACTATCCAGATCTATTCTAATTCATTCGCACGAATGTATCCATTCTAATTCATTCGCACGATCAATTCTAATTCATTCGTATGATCCATTCTAATTCATTCCTACGATCTATTCTAATTTATTCATTCGAATGTATCCATTCTAATTCATTCGTACGATTCATTCTAATTAATTCGTACGATCCATTCTAATTCATTCGTACGATCCATTCTAATTCATTCCTACGATCTATTCTAATTCATTCGTTCGAATGTTTCCATTCTAATTCATTCGTACGAATCATTCTAATTCATTCGTACGATCCATTCTGATTCATTCGTACGATCCATTCTAAGTCATTCGTACGATTCATTCTAATTCATTCGTACGATCCATTCTAATTCATTCGTACGATCCATTCTACTTCATTCGCTCGAATGTATCCATTCTAATTCATTCGTGCAATCCATTCTAATTCATTCGCACGATCAATTCTAATTCATTCTTATGATCCATTCTAATTCATTCCTTATTCTAATTCATTCGTACAATCCATTCTAATTCATTCGCACGATCAATTTTAATTCATTCGTATGATCCATTCTAATTCATTCCTACGATCTATTCTAATTTATTCGTTCGAATGTATCCATTCTAATTCATTCGTACGATTCATTCTAATTCATTCGTACGATCCATTCTAATTCATTCGTATGATCCATTCTACTTCATTCGCACGAATGTATCCATTCTAATTCATTCGTGCAATCCATTCTAATTCATTCGCACGATCAATTCTAATTCATTCGAATGAATTGGAATGGATACATTCGTGCGAATGAAGTAGAATGGATCGTACGAATGAATTAGAATGGATACATTCGAACGAAAGAATTAGAATAGATCGTAGGAATGAATTAGAATCATTCGAACGAATGAATTAGAATAGATCGTAGGAATGAATTAGAATGGATCATACGAATGAATTAGAATTGATCGTGCGAATGAATTAGAATGGATTGCACGAATGAATTAGAATGGATACATTCGTGGAATGAATAAGAATGGATTGTACGAATGAATTAGAATGGATCATGCGAATGAATTTGAATGGATCGTACGAATGAATAAGAATGGATCGTACGAATGAATTAGAATGGATACATTCGAGCGAATAAATTAGAACAGATCGTAGGAATGAATTAGAATGGATTATACGAATGAATTAGAATGGATCGTGCGAATGAATTAGAATAGATTGTACGAATGAATTAGAATGGATACATTCGTGCGAATGAAGTTGAATGGATCGTACGAATGAATTAGAATGGATCGTACGAATGAATTAGAATGAATCGTAGGAATGAATTAGAATGGATACATTTGAACGAATGAATTAGAATAGATCGTAGGAATGAATTAGAATGGATCATACGAATGAATTAGAATTGATCGTGTGAATAAATTAGAATGGATTGTACGAATGAATTAGAATGGATCGTACGAATGAATTAGAATGAATCGTACGAATGAATTAGAATGGATACATTCGAACGAATGAATTAGAATAGATCGTAGGAATGAATTAGAATGGATCATACGAATAAATTAGAATTGATCGTGCGAATGAATTAGAATGGATTGCATGAATGAATTAGAATGGATACATTCGAGCGAATAAAGTAGAATGAATCGTACGAATGAATTAGAATGGATCGTACGAATGAATTAGAATGAATCATACGAATGAATTAGAATGGATACATTCGAATGAATGAATTAGAATAGATCGTAGGAATGAATTAGAATGGATCATACGGAATTAGAATGGATACATTCGTGCAAATAATGTAGAATGGATCGTACGAATGAAATAGAATGGATCGTACGAATGAATTAGAATGAATCGTACGAATGAATTAGAATAGATACATTCGAACGAATGAATTAGAATAGATCGTAGGAATGAATTAGAATGGATCATACGAATGAATTAGAATTGATCGTGCGAATGAATTAGAATGGATTAGACGAATGAATTAGAATGGATACATTCGTGCGAATGAAGTAGAATGGATTGTACGAATGAATTAGAATGGATACATTCGTGCGAATGAAGTTGAATGGATCGTACGAATGAATTAGAATGGATCGTACGAATGAATTAGAATGAATAGTACGAATGAATTAGAATGGATACATTCGAACGAATGAATTAGAATAGATCGTAGAAATGAATTAGAATGGATCATACGAATGAATTAGAATTGATCGTGCGAATGAATTAGAATGGATTGCACGAATGAATTAGAATGGATACATTCGTGCGAATGAAGTAGAATGGATCGTACGAATGAATCAGAATGGATCGTACGAATGAATTAGAATGAATCGTACGAATGAATTAGAATGGAAACATTCGTACGAATGAATTAGAATGGATTGTACGAATGAATTAGAATGGATACATTCGTGCGAATGAAGTAGAATGGATCGTACGAATGAATTAGAATGGATCGTACGAATGAATTAGAATGAATCGTACGAATGAATTAGAATGGATACATTCGAACGAATGAATTAGAATAGATCGTAGGAATGAATTAGAATGGATCATACGAATGAATTAGAATTGATCGTGCGAATGAATTAGAACGGATTGTACGAATGAATTAGAATGGATACATTCGTGCGAATGAAGTAGAATGGATCCTACGAATAAATTAGAATGGATCGTACGAATGAATTAGAATGAATCATACGAATGAATTAGAATGGATCGTACAATCCATTCTAATTCATTCGTACAATCCATTCTTATTCATTCGCACGATCAATTCTAATTCATTTGTTGATCCATTCTAATTCATTCCTACGATCCATTCTAATTCATTCGTTCGAATGTATCCATTCTAATTCATTCGTACGATTCATTCTAATTCATTTGTACGATCCATTCTAATTCATTCGTACGATCCATTCTACTTCATTCGCACAAATGTATCCATTCTAATTCATTCGTACAATCCATTCTAATTCATTCGCACGATCAATTCTAATTCATTCGTATGATCCATTCTAATTCATTCCTACGATCTATTCTAATTTATTCGTTCGAATGTATCCATTCTAATTCATTCGTACGATTCATTCTAATTCATTTGTACGATCCATTCTAATTCATTCGTACGATCCATTCTACTTCATTCGCACGAATGTATCCATTCTAATTCATTCGTACAATCCATTCTAATTCATTCGCACGATCAATTCTAATTCATTCGTACGATCCATTCTAATTCATTCGTACGATCCATTCTACTTCATTCGCACGAATGTATCCATTCTAATTCATTCGTACAATCCATTCTAATTCATTCGCACGATCAATTGTAATTCATTCGTATGATCCATTCTAATTCATTCCTACGATCTATTCTAATTCATTCGTTCGAATGTTTCCATTCTAATTCATTCGTACGATATATTCTAATTTATTAGTACGATCCATTCTGATTCATTCTACTTCATTCGCACGAATGTATCCATTCTAATTCATTCGTACAATCCATTCTAATTCATTCGCACGATCAATTCTAATTCATTCGTATGATTCATTCTAATTCATTCGTACAATCTATTCTAATTCATTCGTTCGAATGTATCCATTCTAATTCATTCGTACGATTCATTCTAATTCATTCGTACGATCCATTCTAATTCATTCGTACGATCTATTCTACTTCATTCGCACGAATGTATCCATTCTAATTCATTCGTACAATCCATTCTAATTCATTCGCACGATCAATTCTAATTCATTCGTATGATCCATTCTAATTCATTCCTACGTTCTATTCTAATTCATTCGTTCGAATGTATCCATTCTAATTCATTCATACGATTCATTCTAATTCATTCGTACGATCCATTCTAATTCATTCGTACGATCCATTCTACTTCATTCGCACGAATGTATCCATTCTAATTCATTCGTACAATCCATTCTAATTCATTCGCACGATCAATTCTAATTCATTCGTATGATCCATTCTAATTTATTCCTATGATCTATTCTAATTCATTCGTTCGAATGTATCCATTCTAATTCATTCGTACGATTCATTCTAATTCATTCCTATGATCCATTCTAATTCATTCGTACGATCCATTCTACTTCATTCGCACGAATGTATCCATTCTAATTTATTCGTACAATCCATTCTAATTCATTCGCACGATCATTTCTAATTCATTCGTATGATTCATTCTAATTCATTCCTACGATCCATTCTAATTCATTCCTTCGAATGTATCCATTCTAATTCATTCGTACGATTCATTCTAATTCATTCGTACGATCCATTCTAATTCATTCGTACGCGTACGAATGAATCAGAATGGATCGTACGAATGAATTAGAATGAATCGTACGAATGAATTAGAATGGATACATTCGTGTGAATGAAGTAAAATGGATCGTACGAATGAATTAGAATGGATCGTACGAATTAATTAGAATGAATCGTACACGAATGTATCCATTCTAATTCATTCGTACAATCCATTCTAATTCATTCGCACGATCAATTCTAATTCATTCGTATGATCCATTCTAATTCATTCCTACGATCTATTTTAATTCATTCGTTCGAATGTTTCCATTCTAATTCATTCGTGCGAATGAATTAGAATGGATCGTACGAATGAATTAGAATGAATCGTACGAATGAATTAGAATGAATCGTATGAATGAATTAGAATGAATCGTACGAATGAATTAGAATGGAAACATTCGAACGAATAAATTAGAATAGATCGTAGGAATGAATTAGAATGGATCATACGAATGAATTAGAATTGATCGTGCGAATGAATTAGAATGGATTGTACGAATGAATTAGAATGGATACATTCGTGCGAATGAAGTAGAATGGATCGTACAAATGAATTAGAATGGGATCGTACGAATGAATTTGAATGGATCGTACAATCCATTATAATTCATTCGCACGATCAATTCTAATTCATTCGTATGATCCATTCTAATTCATTCCTATGATCTATTCTAATTCATTCGTTCGAATGTATCCTTTCTAATTCATTCGTATGATCCATTCTAATTCATTCGTACGATCAATTCTAATTCATTCGTACGATCCATTCTAATTCATTCGCACGAATGAATTAGAATGGATACATTCGAACGAATGAATTAGAATGAATCGTACGAATGAATTAGAATTGATCGTACGAATGAATTAGAATGGATCATACGAATGAATTAGAAAGGATACATTCGAACGAATGAATTAGAATAGATCATAGGAATGAATTAGAATGGATCATACGAATGAATTAGAATTGATCGTGCGAATGAATTAGAATGGATTGTACGATCCATTCAAATTCATTCGTACGATCCCATTCTAATTCATTCGTACGATCCATTCTACTTCATTCGCACGAAAGTATCCATTCTAATTCATTGGTACAATCCATTCTAATTTATTCGCACGATTAATTCTAATTCATTCGTATGATCTATTCTAATTCATTCCTACGATCTATTCTAATTCATTCGTTCGAATGTTTCCATTCTAATTCATTCGTACGATTCATTCTAATTCATTCGTATGACCCATTCTAATTCATTCGTATGATCCATTCTAATTCATTCGTACGATCCATTCTAATTCATTCGCACGAATGAATTAGAATGGAAACATTCGAACGAATGAATTAGAATAGATCGTAGGAATGAATTAGAATGGATCATACGAATGAATTAGAATTGATCGTGCGAATGAATTAGAATGGATTGTACGAATGAATTAGAATGGATACATTCGTGTACGATTCATTCTAATTCATTCTTACGATCCATTCTAATTCATTCGTACGATCCATTCTACTTCATTCGCACGAATGTATCCATTCTAATTCATTCGTACGATTCATTCTAATTCATTCGTACGATCCATTCTGATTCATTCGTACGCGTACGAATGAATTAGAATGGATCGTACGAATGAATTAGAATGAATCGTACGAATGAATTAGAATGGATACATTCGAACGAATGAATTAGAAAAGATCGTAGGAATGAATTAGAATGGATCATACGAATGAATTAGAATTGATCGTGCGAATGAATTAGAATGGATTGTACGAATGAATTAGAATGGATACATTCGTGCGAATGATGTAGAATGGATCGTACGAATGAATCAGAATGGATCGTACGAATGAATTAGAATGAATCGTACGAATAAATTAGAATGGATACATTCGAACGAATGAATTAGAATAGATCGTAGGAATAAATTAGAATGGATCATACGAATGAATTAGAATTGATCGTGCGAATGAATTAGAATGGATTGTACGAATGAATTAGAATGGATACATTCGTGCGAATGAAGTAGAATGGATCGTACGAATGAATTAGAATGGATCGTACGAATGAATTAGAATGAATCATACGAATGAATTAGAATGGATACATTCGAACTAATGAATTAGAATAGATCGTAGGAATGAATTAGAATGGATCATACGAATGAATTAGAATTGATCGTGCGAATGAATTAGAATGGATTGTACGAAGGAATTAGAATGGATACATTCGTGCGAATGAAGTAGAATGGATCGTACGAATGAATTAGAATGGATCGTACGAATGAATTAGAATGAATCGTACGAATGAAGTAGAATGGATACATTCGAACGAATGAATTAGAATAGATCGTAGGAATGACTTAGAATGGATCATACGAATGAATTAGAATTGATCGTGCGAATGAATTAGAATGGATTGTACGAATGAATTAGAATGGATACATTCGTGCGAATGAAGTAGAATGGATCGTACGAATGAATCAGAATGGATCGTACGAATGAATTAGAATGAATCGTACGAATGAATTAGAATGGATACATTCGAACGAATGAATTAGAATAGATCATAGGAATGAATTAGAATGGATCATACGAATGAATTAGAATTGATCGTGCGAATGAATTAGAATGGATTGTACGAATGAATTAGAATGGATACATTCGTGCGAATGAAGTAGAATGGATCGTACGAATGAATTAGAATGGATCGTATGAATGAATTAGAATGAATCGTACGAATGAATTAGAATGGATACATTCGAACGAATGAATTAGAATAGATCATAGGAATGAATTAGAATGGATCATACGAATGAATTAGAATTGATCGTGCGAATGAATTAGAATGGATTGTACGAATGAATTAGAATAGATTGTACGATCCATTCTAATTCATTCGTACGATTCATTCTAATTCATTCGTACGATCCGTTCTAATTCATTCGTACGATCCATTCTACTTCATTCGCACGATCCATTCTAATTTATTCGTACGATCCATTCTATTTCATTCGTACGATCCATTCTTACTCATTCGTACGATCAATTCTAATTCATTCGCACGAATGCATCCATTCTATTCTAATTCATTCGTACGATCCATTCTAATTCATTCGCACGATCCATTCTAATTCATTCATACGATCCATTCTAATTCATTCGTACGATCCAGTTTAATTCATTCGCACGATCCATTCTAATTCATTCATACGATCCATTCTAATTCATTCATACAATCCATTCTAATTCATTCGCACGAATATATCCATTCTAATGCATTCGTACGATCCACCCTAATTCCTTCGTATGATCCATTCTAATTTATTCGGACGAATGTATCCATTGTAATTCATTCGTACGATCCAATCGAATTTATTCATACGATCCATTCTAATTCATTCATACGATCCATTCTAATTCATTCGCACGAATGTATTCATTCGGACAATCTATTCTAATTTATTCGTACGATCCATTCTAATTCATTAGCACGATCCATTCTAATTCATTCGTACGATCCATTCTATTTCATTTGTATGATCCATTCTTACTCATTCGTACGATCCATTCTAATTCATTCGCACGAATGTATCCATTCTAATTCAGTCATACGATCCATTCTAATTCATTCGCACGATCTATTCTAATTCATTTATACGATCCATTTTAATTCATTCGTACGATCCATTCTAATTCATTCACACAATCTATTCTAAGTCATTCGTACGATCCATTCTAATTCATTAGCACGATCCATTCTAATTCATTCGTACGATCCATTCTATTTCATTCGTACGATCCATTCTTACTCATTCGTACGATCCATTTTAATTCATTCGTATGAATGTATCCATTCTAATTCATTCGTACGATCCATTCTAATTCATTAGCACGATCCATTCTAATTCATTCGTACGATCCATTCTATTTCATTCGTACGATCCATTCTTACTCATTCGTACGATCCATTCTAATTCATTCGCATGAATGTATCCATTCTAATTCATTCGTACAATCCATTCTAATTCATTCGCACGATCAATTCTAATTCATTCGTATGATCAATTCTAATTCATTTGTACGATCCATTCTAATTCATTCCTACGATCTATTCTAATTCATTCGTACGATCCATTCTAATTCATTCGTATGATCCATTCTAATTCATTCCTACGATCTATTCTAATTCATTCGTTCGAATGTATCCATTCTAATTCATTCGTACGATTCATTCTAATTCATTCGTACGATCCATTCTAATTCATTCATACGATCCATTCTACTTCATTCGCACGAATGTATCCATTCTAATTCATTCGTACAATCCATTCTAATTCATTCGCACGATCAATTCTAATTCATTCGTATGATCCATTCTAATTCATTCCTACGATCTATTCTAATTCATTCGTTTGAATGTATCCATTCTAATTCATTCGTACGATTCATTCTAATTCATTCGTACGATCCATTCTGATTCATTCATACGATCCATTCTACTTCATTCGCACGAATGTATCCATTCTAAATCATTCGTACAATCCATTCTAATTCATTCGCACGATCAATTCTAATTCATTCGTATGATCCATTCTAATTCATTCCTACGATCTATTCTAATTCATTCGTTCGAATGTATCCATTCTAATTCATTCGTACGATCCATTCTAATTCATTCATACGATCCATTCTACTTCATTCACACGAATGTATCCATTCTAATTCCTTCGTACAATCCATTCTAATTCATTCGCACGAACAATTCTAATTCATTCGTATGATCCATTCTAATTCATTCCTACGATCTATTCTAATTCATTAGTTCGAATGTATCCATTCTAATTCATTCGTACGATTCATTCTAATTCATTCGTACGATCCATTCTAATTCATTCGTACGATCCATTCTACTTCATTCGCACGAATGTATCCATTCTAATTCATTCGTACAATCCATTCTAATTCATTCGCACGATCAATTCAAATTCATTCGTATGATCCATTCTAATTCATTCCTACGATCTATTCTAATTCATTCGTTCGAACGTATCCATTCTAATTCATTCGTACGATTCATTCTAATTCATTCGTACGATCCATTCTGATTCATTCGTACGATCCATTCTACATCATTCGCACGAATGTATCCATTCTAATTCATTCGTACAATCCATTCTAATTCATTCGCACGATCAATTCTAATTCATTCGTATGATCCATTCTAATTCATTCCTACGATCTATTCTAATTCATTTGTTCGAATGTATCCATTCTAATTCATTCGTACGATTCATTCTAATTCATTCGTACGATCCATTCTAATTCATTCGTACGATCCATTCTACTTCATTCGCTCGAATGTATCCATTCTAATTCATTCGTGCAATCCATTCTAATTTATTCGCACGATCAATTCTAATTCATTCGTATGATCCATTCTAATTCATTCCTACGATCTATTCTAATTCATTCGTTCGAATGTATCTATTCTAATTCATTCGTACGATCCATTCTAATTTACTCGTATGATCCATTATAATTCATTCGTACGATCCTTTCTAATTCATTCGCATGAATGTATACATTATAATTCATTCGTAAGATCCATTCTAATTCATTCGCATGAATGTATCCATTCTAAATCATTTGTACGATCCATTCTAATTCATTCGTACGATCCATTCTACTTCATTCGCACGAATGTATCCATTCTAATTCATTCGTACAATCCATTCTAATTCATTCGCACGATCAATTCTAATTCATTTGTATGATCCATTCTAATTCATTCCTACGATCTATTCTAATTCATTCGTTCGAATGTATCCATTCTAATTCATTCGTACGATCCATTCTAATTCATTCGTAAGATCCATTCTACTTCATTCGCACGAATGTATCCATTCTAATTCCTTCGTACAATCCATTCTAATTCATTCGCACGATCAATTCTAATTCATTCGTATGATCAATTCTAATTCATTCCTACGATCTATTCTAATTCATTCGTCGAATGTATCCATTCTAATTCATTCGTATGATTCATTATAATTCATTCGTACGATCTATTCTAATTCATTCGTACGATCCATTCTACTTCATTCGCACGAATGTATCCATTCTAATTCCTTCGTACAATCCATTCTAATTCATTCGCACGATCAATTCTAATTCATTCGTATGATCCATTCTAATTCATTCTTATGATCTATTCTAATTCATTAGTTCGAATGTATCCATTCTAATTCATTCGTACGATTCATTCTAATTCATTCGTACGATCCATTCTGATTCATTCGTACGATCCATTCTACATCATTCGCACGAATGTATCCATTCTAATTACATTCGTGCGAATGAAGTAGAATGGACCGTACGAATGAATTTGAATGGATCGTACGAATGAATCAGAATGGATCGTACGAATGAATTAGAATGAATCGTACGAATGAATTAGAATGGAAACATTCGAACGAATGAATTAGAATAGATCATAGGAATGAATTAGAATGGATCATACGAATAAATTAGAATTGATCGTGGATCGTACGAATGAATTAGAATGGATCATGCTAAAGAAGTAGAATGGATCGATTCTAATTCATTTGCACGATCCATTCTAATTCATTCGTACGATTCATTCTAATTCATTCGTACGATCCATTCTAATTCATTCGTACGATCCATTCTACTTCATTCGCTCGAATGTATCCATTCTAATTCATTCGTGCAATCCATTCTAATTCATTCGCACGATCAATTCTAATTCATTCGTATGATCCATTCTAATTCATTCCTACGATCTATTCTAATTTATTCGTTCGAATGCATCCATTCTAATTCATTCGTACGATTCATTCTAATTCATTCATACGATCCATTCTAATTCATTCGTACGATCCATTCTACTTCATTCGCATGAATGTATCCATTCTAATTCATTCGTAGTACAATCCATTCTAATTCATTCGCACGATCAATACTAATTCATTCGTATGATCCATTCTAATTCATTCCTACGATCTATTCTAATTCATTCGTTCGAATGTATCCATTCTAATTCATTCGTACGATCCATTCTAATTCATTCGTACGATCCATTCTAATTCATTCGTACGATCCATTCTGCTTCATTCGCTCGAATGTATCCATTCTAATTCATTCGTGCAATCCATTCTAATTCATTCGCACGATCAATTCTAATTCATTCGTATGATCCATTCTAATTCATTCCTACGATCTATTCTAATTCATTCGTTCGAATGTATCCATTCTAATTCATTCGTACGATTCATTCTAATTCATTCGTACGATCCATTCTAATTCATTCGTATGATCCATTCTACTTCATTCGCACGAATGTATCCATTCTAATTCATTCGTACAATCCATTCTAATTCATTCGCACGATCAATTCTAATTCATTCGTATGATCCATTCTAATTCATTCCTACGATCTTTTCTAATTCATTCGTTCGAATGTATCCATTCTAATTCATTCGTACGATTTATTCTAATTCATTCGTACGATCCATTCTAATTCATTCATACGATCCATTCTACTTCATTCGCACAAATGTATCCATTCTAATTCATTCGTACAATCCACTCTAATTCATTTGCACGATCAATTCTAATTCATTCGTATGATCCATTCTAATTCATTCCTACGATCTATTCTAATTCATTCGTTCGAATGTATCCATTCTAATTCATTCGTACGATTCATTCTAATTCATTCGTACGATCCATTCTAATCCATTCGTACGATCCATTCTACTTCATTCGCACGAATGTATCCATTCTAATTCATTCATACAATCCATTCTAATTCATTCGCATGATCAATTCTAATTCATTCATATGATCTATTCTAATTTATTCCTACGATCTATTCTAATTCATTCGTTCGAATGTATCCATTCCAATTTATTCGTACGATTCATTCTAATTCATTCGTACGATCCATTGTAATTCATTCGTACGATCCATTCTACTTCATTCGCACGAATGTATCCATTCTAATTCATTCGTACAATCCATTCTAATTCATTCGCACGATCAATTCTAATTCATTCGTATGATCCATTCTAATTCATTCCTACGATCTATTCTAATTCATTCGTTCGAATGTATCCATTCTAATTCATTCGTACGATTCGTTCTAATTCATTCGTACGATCCATTCTACTTCATTCTCACGAATGTATCCATTCTAATTCATTCGTACAATCCATTCTAATTCATTCGCACGATCAATTCTAATTCATTCGTATGATCCATTCTAATTCATTCCTACGATCTATTCTAATTCATTCGTTCGAATGTATCCATTCTAATTCATTCATACGATTCATTCTAATTCATTCGTACGATCCATTCTAATTCATTTGTATGATCCATTCTACTTTATTCGCACGAATGTATCCATTCTAATTCATTCGTACAATCCATTCTAATTCATTCGCACGATCAATTCTAATTCATTCGTATGATCCATTCTAATTCATTCCTATGATCTATTCTAATTCATTCGTTCGAATGTATCCATTCTAATTCATTCGTACGATTCATTCTAATTCATTCGTACGATCCATTCTAATTCATTCGTACGATCCATTCTACTTCATTCGCACGAATATATCCATTCTAATTCATTCGTACAATCCATTCTAATTCATTCGCACGATCATTTCTAATTCATTCGTATGATCCATTCTAATTCATTCCTACGATCTATTCTAATTTATTCGTTCGAATGTATCCATTCTAATTCATTCGTATGATTCATTCTAATTCATTCGTACGATCCATTCTAATTCATTCGTACGATCAATTCTACTTCATTCGCACGAATGTATCCATTCTAATTCATTCGTACGATCAATTCTAATTCATTCGTTCGAATGTATCCATTCTAATTCATTCGTACAATCCATTCTAATTCATTCGCACGATCAATTCTAATTCATTCGTATGATCCATTCTAATTCATTCCTATGGACTATTCTAATTCATTCGTTCGAATGTATCCATTCTTATTCATTCGTACGATTCATTCTAATTCATTCGTACGATCCATTCTACTTCATTCGCACGAATGTATCCATTCTAATTCATTCGTACAATCCATTCTAATTCATTCGTACGATCCATTCTACTTCATTCGCACGAATGTATCCATTCTAATTCATTCGTACAATCCCTTCTAATTCATTCGGACGATCAATTCTAATTCATTTGTATGATCCATTCTAATTCATTCCTACGATCTATTCTAATTCATTCGTTCGAATGTATCCATTTTAATTCATTCGTACGATTCATTCTAATTCATTCGTACGATCCATTCTAATTCATTCGTACGATCCATTCTACTTCATTCGCACGAATGTATCCATTCTAATTCATTCATGCAATCCATTCTAATTCATTCGGACGATCAATTCTAATTCATTCGTATGATCCATTCTAATTCATTCCTACGATCTATTCTAATTCATTCGTTCGAATGTATCCATTCTAATTCATTCGTATGATCCATTCTACTTCATTCGCACGAATGTATCCATTCTAATTTATTCGTATAATCCATTCTAATTGATTCGCACGATCAATTCTAATTCATTCGTATGATCCATTCTAATTCATTCCTACGATCTATTCTAATTCATTCGTTCGAATGTATCCATTCTAATTCATTCGTACGATTCATTCTAATTCATTCGTACGATCCATTCTAATTCATTCGTACGATCCATTCTACTTCATTCGCACGAGTGTATCCATTCTAATTCATTCGTACAATCCAATCTAATTCATTCGCACGATCAATTCTAATTCATTCGTATGATCCATTCTAATTCATTCCTACGATCTATTCTAATTCATTCGTTCGAATGTATCTATTCTAATTCATTCGTACGATTCATTCTAATTCATTCGTACGATCCATTCTAATTCATTCGTACGATCCATTCTACTTCATTCGCACGAATGTATCCATTCTAATTCATTCGTACAATCCATTCTAATTCATTCGCACGATCATTTCTAATTCATTCGTATGATCCATTCTAATTCATTCCTACGATCTATTCTAATTCATTCGTTCGAATGTATCCATTCTAATTCATTCGTACGATTCATTCTAATTCATTCGTATGATCCATTCTAATTCATTCGTACGATCCATTCTAATTCATTCGTACGATCCATTCTACTTCATTCGCACGAATGTATCCATTCTAATTTATTCGTACGATCAATTCTAATTCATTCGTTCGAATGTATCCATTCTAATTCATTCGTACAATCCATTCTAATTCATTTGCACGATCAATTCTAATTCATTCGTATGATCCATTCTAATTCATTCTTATGATCTATTCTAATTCATTCGTACGAATGTATCCATTCTAATTCATTCGTACGATTCATTCTAATTCATTCGTACGATCCATTCTACTTCATTCGCACGAATGTATCCATTCTAATTCATTCGTACAATCCATTCTAATTCATTCGTACGATCCATTCTACTTCATTCGCTCGAATGTATCCATTCTAATTCATTCGTACAATCCATTCTAATTCATTCGCACGATCAATTCTAATTCATTCGTATGATCCATTCTATTTCATTCCTACGATCTATTCTAATTCATTCGTTCGAATGTATCCATTCTAATTCATTCGTACGATTCATTCTAATTCATTCATACGATCCATTCTAATTCATTCGTACGATCCATTCTACTTCATTCTCACGAATGTATCCATTCTAATTCATTCCTACAATCCATTCTAATTCATTCGCACGATCAATTCTAATTCATTCGTATGATCCATTCTAATTCATTCCTACGATCTATTCTAATTCATTCGTTCGAATGTATCCATTCTAATTCAATCATACGATTCATTCTAATTCATTCGTACGATCCATTCTAATTCATTCGTACGATCCATTCTATTTCATTCGCACGAATGTATCCATTCTAATTCATTCGTACAATCCATTCTAATTCATTCGCACGATCAATTATAATTCATTCGTATGATCCATTCTAATTCATTCCTACGATCTATTCTAATTCATTCGTTCGAATGTATCCATTCTAATTCATTCGTACGATTCATTCTAATTCATTCGTACGATCCATTCTAATTCATTCGTACGATCCATTCTACTTCATTCGCACGAATGTATCCATTCTAATTCATTCGTACAATCCATTCTAATTCATTCGCACGATCATTTCTAATTCATTCGTATGATCCATTCTAATTCATTCCTACGATCTATTCTAATTCATTCGTTCGAATGTATCCATTCTAATTCATTCGTACGATTCATTCTAATTCATTCGTACGATCCATTCTAATTCATTCGTACGATCCATTCTACTTCATTCGCACGAATGTATCCATTCTAATTCATTCGTACGATCAATTCTAATTCATTCGTTTGAATGTATCCATTCTAATTCATTCCTACGATCTATTCTAATTCATTCGTTCGATTGTATCCATTCTAATTCAATCATACGATTCATTCTAATTCATTCGTACGATCCATTCTAATTCATTCGTACGATCCATTCTACTTCATTCGCACGAATGTATCCATTCTAATTCATTCGTACAATCCATTCTAATTCATTCGCACGATCAATTCTAATTCATTCGTTTGGTCCATTCTAATTCATTCCTACGATCTATTCTAATTCATTCGTTCGAATGTATCCATTCTAATTCATTCGTACGATTCATTCTAATTCATTCGTACGATCCATTCTAATTTATTCGTACGATCCATTCTACTTCATTCGCACGAATGTATCCATTCTAATTCATTCGTGCAATCCATTCTAATTCATTCGCACGATCAATTCTAAATCATTCATATGATCCATTCTAATTCATTCCTACGATCTATTCTAATTCATTCATTCGAATGTATCCATTCTAATTCATTCGTACGATCCATTCTAATTCATTCGTACGATCCATTCTACTTCATTCGCACGAATGTATCCATTCTAATTCATTCGTACGATTCATTCTAATTCATTCGTACGATCCATTCTAATTCATTCGTACGATCCATTCTACTTCATTCGCATGAATGTATCCATTCTAATTCATTCGTGCAAACCATTCTAATTCATTCGCACGATCAATTCTAATTCATTCGTATGATCCATTCTAATTCATTCCTACGATCTATTCTAATTCAATCGTTCGAATGTATCCATTCTAATTCATTCGTATGCGAATTAATTAGAATGGATTGCACGAATGAATCAGAATGGATACATTCGTGCGAATGAAGTAGAATGGATCGTACGAATGAATTAGAATGGATCGTACGAATGAATCAGAATGGATCGTACGAATGAATTAGAATGAATCATACGAATGAATTAGAATGGAAACATTCGAACGAATGAATTAGAATAGATCGTAGGAATGAATTAGAATGGATCATACGAATGAATTAGAATTGATCGTGCGAATGAATTAGAATGGATTGTACGAATGAATTAGAATGGATACATTCGTGCGAATGAAGTAGAATGGATCGTACGAATGAATTAGAATGGATCGTACGAATGAATTAGAATGGATACATTCGAACGAATGAATTAGAATAGATCGTAGGAATGAATTAGAATGGATCATACGAATGAATTAGAATTGATCGTGCGAATGAATTAGAATGGATCGTACGAATGAATTAGAATGAATCGTACGAATGAATTAGAATGGATACATTCGAACGAATGAATTAGAATAGATCGTAGGAATGAATTAGAATGGATCATACGAATGAATTAGAAGTGATCGTGCGAATGAATTAGAATGGATTGTACGAATGAATTAGAATGGATCGGACGAATGAATTAGAATGGATCGTACGAATGAATTAGAATGGATCGAAGAATGGATTAGAATGGATCGTACGAATGAATTTGAATGGATCGTACAAATGAATTAGAAAGGTTACATTTGTGAGAATGAATTAGAATTGATCTTACGAATGAATTAAATGGATTGTACGAATGGATTAGAATGAATCATACGAATGAATTAGAATGGATCGTACGAATGAATTAGAATGGATCGTGCAAATGAATTAGAATCGATCATACGAATGAATTAGAATGGATCGTATGAATGAATTAGATCGTACGAATGAATTAGAATGGACCGGACGAATGAATTAAAATGGATATATTCGAGCGAATGAATTATGATTGTACGAATGAATTAGAATGGAATTAGAATGGATTGTACGAATGAATTAGAATGGATCGTGCGAATGAATTAGAATGGATCGTATGAAGAATTAGAATGGATCGTACGAATGAATTAGAATGGATACATTCGTGCGAATGAATTAGAATGGATCGTACGAATGAATTAGACTGGATCGTACGAATGAATTAAAATAGATAAATTCGAGCGAATGAATTAGAATGGATACATTTGTGCGAATGAATTAGAATGGATCGTACGAATGAATTAGAATGGATCAGCAAATTCGGAAACACATTCGTGCTAATGAAGTAGAATGGATCGTACGAATGAATGAATTAGAATAGATCGTAGGAATGAATTAGAATGGATCATACGAATGAATTAGAATTGATCGTGCGAATGAATTAGCATGAATGAATTAGAATGGATCATACGAATGAATTAGAAATGATCGTGCGAATGAATTAGAATGGATTGTACGAATGAATTAGAATGGATACATTCGTGCGAATG
Organism: Chamaelirium japonicum; assembly: GCA_947650365.1. Taxonomy (NCBI): domain Eukaryota; kingdom Viridiplantae; phylum Streptophyta; class Magnoliopsida; order Liliales; family Melanthiaceae; genus Chamaelirium; species Chamaelirium japonicum. The sequence goes on along the minus strand of CANTAL010000127.1, from coordinate 700,841 downwards.
AAGTAGAATGGATCGTACGAATGAATTAGAATGGATCGTACGAATGAATTAAAATAGATATATTCGACCGAATGAATTAGAATGGATATATTTGTGCGAATGTATTAGAATGGTTCGTACGAATGAATTAGAATGGATCAACAAATTCGGAAACACATTCGTGCGAATGAAGTAGAATGGATCGTACGAATGAATTAGAATGGATCGTACGAATGAATTAGAATGGATACATTCGTGCGAATGAATTAGAATAGATCGTAGGAATGAATTAGAATGGATCATACGAATGAATTAGAATTGATCGTGCGAATGAATTAGATCGTAGGAATAAATTAGAATAGATCGTAGGAATGAATTAGAATGGATCATACAAATGAATTAGAATTGATCGTGCGAATGAATTAGAATGGATTGTACGAATGAATTAGAATGGATACATTCGTGCGAATGAAGTAGAATGGATTGTACGAATGAATTAGAATGGATCGTACGAATGAATTAGAATGGATCATACGAAAGAATTAGAATTGATCGTGCGAATGAATTAGAATGGATTGTACGAATGAATTAGAATGGACACTTTCGTGCGAATGAAGTAGAATGGATCGTACGAATGAATTAGAATGGATCGTACGAATGAATTAGAATGAATCGTACGAATGAATTAGAATGGATACATTCGAACGAATGAATTAGAATAGATCGTAGGAATGGATTAGAATGGATCATACGAATGAATTAGAATTGATCGTGCGAATGAATTAGAATGGATTGTACGAATGAATTAGAATGGATACATTCATGCGAATGAAGTAGAATGGATCGTACGAATGAATTAGAATGGATCGTACGAATGAATTAGAATGAATCGTACGAATAAATTAGAATGGATACATTCGAACGAATGAATTAGAATAGATCGTTGGAATGAATTAGAATGGATCATACGAATGAATTAGAATTGATCGTGCGAATGAATTAGAATGGATTGTACGAATGAATTAGAATGGATCGTGCTAATGAATTAGAATGGATCGTACGAATAAATTAGAATAGATTGTCCGAATGAATACATTCGTGTAATTCATTCGTACAATCCATTCTAATTCATTCACACGATCAATTCTAATTCATTCGTATGATCCATTCTAATTCATTCCTACGATCTATTCTAATTCATTCGTTCGAATGTATCCATTCTAATTCATTCGTACGATCAATTCTAATTCATTCGTATGATCCATTCTAATTCATTCCTACGATCTATTCTAATTCATTCGTTCGAATGTATCCATTTTAATTCATTCGTACGATTCATTCTAATTCATTCGTACGATCCATTCTAATTTATTCGTACGATCCATTCTACTTCATTGGCACGAATGTATCCATTCTAATTCATTCGTACAATCCATTCTAATTCATTCGCACGATCAATTCTAATTCATTCGTATGATCCATTCTAATTCATTCCTACGATCTATTCTAATTCATTCGTTCGAATGTTTCCATTCTAATTCATTCGTACGATTCATTCTAATTCATTTGTACGATCCATTCTGATTCATTCGTACGATCCATTCTACATCATTCGCACGAATGTATCCATTCTAATTCATTCGTACAATCCATTCTAATTCATTCGCACGATCAATTCTAATTCATTCGTATGATCCATTCTAATTCATTCCTATGATCTATTCTAATTCATTCGTTCGAATGTATCAATTCTAATTCATTCGTACGATTCATTCTAATTCATTCGTACGATTCATTCTAATTCATTCGTACGATCCATTCTAATTCATTCGTACGATCCATTCTACTTCATTCGCACGAATGTATCCATTCTAATTCATTCATACAATCTATTCTACTTCATTCGTACGATCCATTCTAACTCATTCGTACGATCCATTCTAATTCATTCGCACGAATGTATCCATTCTATTCTAATTCATTCGTACGATCCATTCTAATTCATTCGCACGATCCATTCTAATTCATTCATACGATCCATTCTAATTCATTCGTACGATCCAGTTTAATTCATTCGCACGATCCATTCCAATTCATTCGTACGATCCATTCTAATTCATTCGTACGATCCATTCTACTTCATTCGCACGAATGTATCCATTCTAATTCATTCGTTCAATCCATTCTAATTCATTCGTACGATTCATTCCAATTTATTCGTACGATCCATTCTAATTCATTCGCACGATCAATTCTAATTCATTCGCATGAATGTATCCATTCTAATTCATTCATACGATCCATTCTAATTCATTCGTACGATTCATTCTAATTCATTCGTACGATCCATTCTAATTCATTCGTACGATCCATTCTAATTCATTCGTACGATCCATTCTAATTTATTCGTTCAAATGTATCCATTCTAATTCATTCGTACGATTCATTCTAATTCATTCGTACGATCCATTCTACTTCATTCGCACAATCCATTCTATTTCATTCGTACGATCCATTCTAATTCATTCATACAATCTATTCTAATTCATTCGTACGATCAATTCTAATTCATTCGCACGAATGTATTCATTCGGACAATCTATTCTAATTTATTCGTACGATCCATTCTAATTCATTAGCACGATCCATTCTAATTCATTCGTACAATCCATTCTAATTCATTTGCACGATCAATTCTAATTCATTCGTATGATCCATTCTAATTCATTCCTACGATCTATTCTAATTCATTCGTTCGAATGTATCCATTCTAATTCATTCGTACGATTCATTCTAATTCATTCGTACGATCCATTCTAATTCATTCGTACGATCCATTCTACTTCATCCGAATGAATGTATCCATTCTAATTCATTCGTGCAATCCATTCTAATTCATTCGCACGATCAATTCTAATTCATTCGTATGATCCATTCTAATTCATTCCTATGATCTATTCTAATTCATTCGTTCGAATGTATCCATTCTAATTCATTCGTACGATTCATTCTAATTCATTCGTACGATCCATTCTAATTCATTCGTACGATCCATTCTACATCATTCGCACGAAAGTGTCCATTCTAATTCATTCGTACAATCCATTCTAATTCATTCGCACGATCAATTCTAATTCTTTCGTATGATCCATTCTAATTCATTCGTACAATCCATTCTAATTCATTTGCACGATCAATTCTAATTCATTCGTATGATCCATTCTAATTCATTCCTACGATCTATTCTAATTCATTCGTTCGAATGTATCCATTCTAATTCATTCGTACGATTCATTCTAATTCATTCGTACGAACCATTATAATTCATTCGTACGATCCATTCTACTTCATTCGCACGAATGTATCCATTCTAATTCATTCGTACAATCCATTCTAATTCATTCGCACGATCTATTCTAATTCATTTGTATGATCCATTCTAATTCATTCCTACGATCTATTCTAATTCATTCGTTCGAATGGATACATTCGTGCGAATGATGTAGAATGGATCGTACGAATGAATCAGAATGGTTCGTACGAATGAATTAGAATGAATCGTATGAATGAATTAGAATGGAAACATTCGTACGATTCATTCTAATTCATTCGTACGATCCATTCTAATTCATTCGTATGATCCATTCTAATTCATTCCTATGATCTATTCTAATTCATTCGTTCGAATGTTTCCATTCTAATTCATTCGTACGATTCATTCTAATTCATTCGTACGATCCATTCTGATTCATTCGTACGATCCATTCTAATTCATTCGTACGATCCATTCTACTTCATTCGCACGAATGTATCCATTCCATTCTAATTCATTCGTACGATCCATTCTAATTCATTCGCACAAATGTATCCATTCTAATTCATTCGCTCGATCTAATTCATTCGCACGAATGTATCCATTCTAATTCATTCGTACGATCCATTCTACTTCATTCGCACGAATGTGTTTCCGAATTTGCTGATCCATTCTAATTCATTCGTACGATCCATTCTAATTCATTCACACAAATGTATCCATTCTAATTCATTCGCTCGAATATATCCATTTTAATTCATTCGTACGATCCATTCTAATTCATTCGTACGATCCATTCTACTTCATTCGCACGAATGTATCCATTCTAATTCATTAGTACAATCCATTCGAATTCATTCGCACGATCATTTCTAATTCATTCGTATGATCCATTCTAATTCATTCGTGCTAATTCATTCGCACGATCAATTCTAATTCATTCGTATGATCCATTGTAATTCATTCCTACGATCTATTCTAATTCATTCGTTCGAATGTATCCATTCTAATTCATTCGCACGAATGTGTTTCCGAATTTGCTGATCCATTCTAATTCATTCGTACGATCCATTCTAATTCATTCGCACAAATGTATCCAATCTAATTCATTCGCTCGAATATATCCATTTTAATTCATTCGTACGATCCAGTCTAATTCATTCGTACGATCCATTCTAATTCATTCGCACGAATGTATCCATTCTAATTCATTCGTACGATCCATTCTAATTCTTCATACGATCCATTCTAATTCATTCGCACGATCCATTCTAATTCATTCGTACAATCCATTCTAATTCATTCGTATGATCCATTCTAATTCATTCCTACGATCTATTCTAATTCATTCGCACGAATGTATCCATTCTAATTCATTCGTATAATCCATTCTAATTCATTCGCACGATCCATTCTAATCTAATTCATTCATACGATCCATTCTAACTCATTCATACGATCCATTCTAATTCATTTGCATGAATGTATATATCCATTCTAGTTCATTCGCACGAATGTATCCATTCTAATTCATTCGTACGATCTATTATAATTCAATTCCAAGATCTATTCTAATTCAATCGTACGATCCATTATAATTCATTCGTACGATCCATTCTAATTCATTCGTACGATCCATTCTAATTCATTCGCACGATCCATTCTAATTCATTCTCACAAATTTTACCTTTCTAATTCATTTGCACGATCTATTCAAATTCATTCGCACTATCCATTCTAATTCATTTGTATGATCCATTCTAATTCATTCGTACGATCCATTCTAATCCATTCGTACGATCCATGGTAATTCATTCGTACGATCCATTCTAATTCATTCCTACGATCCATTCTACTTCATTCGCACGAATGTATCCATTCTAATTCATTCGTACAATCCATTCTAATTCATTCGCACGATCAATTCTAATTCATTCGTATGATCCATTCTAATTCATTCCTACGATCTATTCTAATTCATTCGTTCGAATGTATCCATTCTAATTCATTCGTACGATTCATTCTAATTCATTCGTACGATCCATTCTAATTCGTTCGTACGATCCATTCTACTTCATTCGCACGAATGTATCCATTCTAATTCATTCGTAAAATCCATTCTAATTCATTCGCACGATCAATTCTAATTCATTCGTATGATCCATTCTAATTCATTCCTACGATCTATTCTAATTCATTCGTTCAAATGTATCCATTCTAATTCATTCGTACGATCCATGCTAATTCATCCGTACGATCCATTCTACTTCATCCTACGATCTATTCTAATTCATTCGTTCGAATGTTTCCATTCTAATTCATTCGTACGATTCATTCTAATTCATTCGTACGATCCATTCTGATTCATTCGTACAATCCATTCTACATCATTCGCACGAATGTATCCATTCTAATTTATTCGTACAATCCATTCTAATTCATTCGCACGATCAATTCTAATTCATTCGTATGATCCATTCTATTTCATTCCTATGATGTATTCTAATTTATTCGTTCGAATGTATCTATTCTAATTCATTCGTATGATTCATTCTAATTCATTCATACGATCCATTCTAATTCATTCGTACGATCCATTCTACTTCATTCGCACGAATGTATCCATTCTAATTCATTCGTACAATCCATTCTAATTCATTCGCATGATCAATTCTAATTCATTCGTATGATCCATTCTAATTCATTCCTACGATCTATTCTAATTCATTCGTTCGAATGTTTCCATTCTAATTCATTCGTACGATTTATTCTAATTCATTCGTACGATCCATTCTAATTCATTCGTACGATCCATTCTACTTCATTCGCACGAATGTATTTATTCTAATTCATTCGTACAATCCATTCTAATTCATTTGCACGATCATTTCTAATTCATTCGTATGATCCATTCTAATTCATTCCTACGATCTATTCTAATTCATTCGTTCGAATGTATCCATTCTAATTCATTCGTACGATTCATTCTAATTCATTCGTACGATCCATTCTAATTCATTCGTACGATCCATTCTACTTCATTCGCACGAATGTATCCATTCTAATTCATTCGTACAATCCATTCTAATTCATTCGCACGATCAATTCTAATTCACTCGTATGATCCATTCGAATTCATTCCTACGATCTATTCTAATTCATTCGTTTTTACTTCATTCGCACGAATGTATCCATTCTAATTCATTCGTACAATCCATTCTAATTCATTCGCACGATCAATTCTAATTTATTCGTATGATCCATTCTAATTCATTCCTACGATCTATTCTAATTTATTCGTTCAAATATATCCATTCTAATTCATTCGTACGATTCATTCTAATTCATTCCTACGATCTATTCTACTTCATTCGCACGAATGTATCCATTCTAATTCATTCGTACAATCCATTCTAATTCATTCGCACGATCTATTCTAATTCATTCGTCGAATGAATTTGAATGGATACATTCGAACGAATGAATTAGAATAGATCGTAGGAATGAATTAGAATGGATCATACGAATGAATTAGAATGAATCGTGCTAATGAATTAGAATTGATTGTACGAATGAATTACAATGGATACATTCGTGCGAATGAAGTAGAATGGATCGTACGAATGAATTAGAATGGATCGTACAAATGAATTAGAATGGATACATTCGAACGAATGAATTAGAATAGATCGTAGGAATGAATTAGAATGGATCATACGAATGAATTAGAATTGATCGTGCGAATGAATTAGAATGGATTGTACGAATGAATTAGAATGGATACATTCGTGCGAATGAAGTAGAATGGATCGTACGAATGAATTAGAATAGATCGTACGAATGAATTAGAATGAATCGTACGAATGAATTAGAATGGATACATTCGAACGAATGAATTAGAATAGATCGTAGGAATGAATTAGAATGGATCATACGAATAAATTAGAATTGATCGTGCGAATGAATTAGAATGGATTGTAGGAATGAATTAGAATGGATACATTCGTGCGAATGAAGTAGATTGGATCGTACGAATGAATTAGAATGGATCGTACGAATGAATTAGAATGAATACATTCGTGCGAATGAATTAGAATGGATACATTCGAACGAATAAATTAGAATAGATCGTAGGAATGAATTAGAATGGATCATACGAAGGAATTAGAATTGATCGTGCGAATGAATTAGAATGGATTGTACGAATGAATTAGAATGGATACATTCGTGCGATTGAAGTAGAATGGATCGTACGAATGAATTAGAATGGATCGTACGAATGAATTAGAATGAATCGTACGAATGAATTAGAATGGATACATTCGAACGAATAAATTAGAATAGATCGTAGGAATGAATTAGAATGGATCATACGAATGAATTAGAATTGATCGTGCGAATGAATTAGAATGGATTGTACGAATGAATTAGAATGGATACATTCGTGCGAATGAAGTAGAATGGATCGTACGAATGAATTAGAATGGATCGTACGAATGAATTAGAATGAATCGTACGAATGAATTAGAATGGATACATTCGAACGAATGAATTAGAATAGATCGTAGGAATGAATTAGAATGGATCATACGAATGAATTAGAATTGATCGTGCGAATGAATTAGAATGGATTGTACGAATGAATTAGAATGGATACATTCGTGCGAATGATGTAGAATGGATCGTACGAATGAATCAGAATGGATCGTACGAATGAATTAGAATGAATCGTACGAATGAATTAGAATGGATACATTCGAACAAATAAATTAGAATAGATCGTAGGAATGAATTAGAATGGATCATACGAATGAATTAGAATGGATCGTACGAATGAATTAGAATGAATCGTACGAATGAATTAGAATAGATCGTAGGAATGAATTAGAATGGATCATACGAATGAATTAGAATTGATCGTGCGAATGAATTAGAATGGATTGTACGAATAAATTAGAATGGATACATTCGTGCGAATGAAGTAGAATGGATCGTACGAATAAATTAGAATGGATCGTACGAATGAATTAGAATGAATCGTACGAATGAATTAGAATGGATACATTCGAACGAATGAATTAGAATAGATCATAGGAATGAATTAGAATGGATCATACGAATGAATTAGAATTGATCGTGCGAATGAATTAGAATGGATTGCACGAATGAATTAGAATGGATACATTCATGCGAATGAAGTAGAATGGATCGTACGAATGAATTAGAATGGATCGTACGAATGAATTAGAATGAATCGTACGAATGAATTAGAACGGATACATTTGAACGAATGAATTAGAATAGATCGTAGGAATGAATTAGAATGGATCATACGAATGAATTAGAATTGATCGTGCGAATTAATTAGAATGGATTGTACGAATGAATTAGAATGGATACATTCGTGCGAATGAAGTAGAATGGATCGGACGAATGAATTAGAATGGATCGTACGAATGAATTGGAATGAATCGTACGAATGAATTAGAATAGATACATTCGAACGAATGAATTAGAATAGATCGTAGGAATGAATTAGAATGGATCATACGAATGAATTAGAATTGATCGTGCGAATGAATTAGAATGGATTGTACGAATGAATTAGAATGGATACATTCAGGCGAATGAAGTAGAATGGATCGTACGAATGAATTAGAATGGATCGTGCGAATGAATCAGAATGGATTGTACGAATGAATTAGAATGGATCATACGAATGAATTAGAATGAATCGTACGAATGAATTAGAATGGATACATTCGTACGAATGGATTAGAATGGATCATACGAATGAATTAGAATGGATCGTACGAATGAATTAGAATAGATCGTAGGAATGAATTAGAATGGATCATACGAATGAATTAGAATTGATCGTGTGAATGAATTAGAATGGATTGTACGAATGAATTAGAATGGATACATTCGTACGAATGAAGTCGAATGGATCGTACGAATGAATTAGAATGGATCTTACGAATGAATTAGAATGAATCGTACGAATGAATTAGAATGGATACATTCGAACGAATGAATTAGAATAGATCGTAGGAATGAATTAGAATGGATCATACGAATGAATTAGAATTGATCGTGCGAATGAATTAGAATGGATTGTACGAATGAATTAGAATGGATACATTCGTGCGAATGAAGTAGAATGGATCGTACGAATGAATTAGAATGGATCGTACGAATGAATTAGAATGAATCGTACGAATGAATTAGAATGGATACATTCGAACGAATGAATTAGAATAGATCGTAGGAATGAATTAGAATGGATCATACGAATGAACTAGAATTGATCATGCGAATGACATTCTAATTCATTCGTACGATCCATTCTAATTCATTCGTACGATCCATTCTACTTCATTCGCACGAATGTATCCATTCTAATTCATTCGTACAATCCATTCTAATTCATTCGCACGATCAATTCTAATTCATTCGTATGATCCATTCTAATTCATTCCTACGATCTATTCTAATTCATTCGTTCGAATGTATCCATTCTAATTCATTCGTACGATTCATTCTAATTCATTCGTACGATCCATTCTAATTCATTCGTACGATCCATTCTACTTCATTCGCACGAATGTATCCATTCTAATTCATTCGTACAATCTATTCTAATTCATTCGCACGATCAATTCTAATTCATTCGTATGATCCATTCTAATTTATTTCTACGATCTATTCTAATTCATTCGTTCGAATGTATCCATTCTAATTCATTCGTACGATTCATTCTAATTCATTCGTACGATCCATTCTAATTCATTCGTACGATCCAATCTACTTCATTCGCACGAATGTATCCATTCTAATTCATTCGTACAATCCATTCTAATTCATTCGCACGATCAATTCTAATTCATTCGTATGATCCATTCTAATTCATTCCTACGATCTATTCTAATTCATTCGTTCGAATGTATCCATTCTAATTCATTCGTACGATTCATTCTAATTCATTCGTACGAACCATTATAATTCATTCGTACGATCCATTCTACTTCATTCGCACGAATGTATCCATTCTAATTCATTCGTACAATCCATTCTAATTCATTCGCACGATCAATTCTAATTCATTCGTATGATCCATTCTAATTCATTCCTACGATCTATTCTAGGATTGTACGAATGAATTAGAATGGATACATTCGTGCGAATAAAGTAGAATGGATCGTACGAATGAATTAGAATGGATCGTACGAATGAATTAGAATGGATACATTCGAACGAATGAATTAGAATAGATCTTAGGAATGAATTAGAATGGATCATACGAATGAATTAGAATTGATCGTGCGAATGAATTAGAATGGATTGTACGAATGAATTAGAATGGATACATTCGTGCGAATGAAGTAGAATGGATCGTACGAATGAATTAGAATGGATCATACGAATGAATCAGAATGGATCGTACGAATGAATTAGAATGAATCGTACGAATAAATTAGAATGGAAATATTCGAACGAATGAATTAGAACAGATCGTAGGAATGAATTAGAATGGATCATACGAATGAATTAGAATTGATCGTGCGAATGAATTAGAATGGATTGTACGAATGAATTAGAATGGATACATTCAGGCGAATGAAGTAGAATGGATCGTACGAATGAATTAGAATGGATCGTGCGAATGAATCAGAATGGATTGTACGAATGAATTAGAATGGATCGTACGAATGAATTAGAATGAATCGTACGAATGAATTAGAATGGATACATTCGTACGAATGGATTAGAATGGATCATACGAATGAATTAGAATGGATCGTACGAATGAATTAGAATAGATCGTTGGAATGAATTAGAATGGATCATACGAATGAATTAGAATTGATCGTGTGAATGAATTAGAATGGATTGTACGAATGAATTAGAATGGATACATTCGTACGAATGAAGTCGAATGGATCGTACGAATGAATTAGAATGGATCGCACGAATGAATTAGAATGAATCGTACGAATGAATTAGAATGGATACATTCGAACGAATGAATTAGAATAGATCGTAGGAATGAATTAGAATGGATCATACGAATGAATTAGAATTGATCGTGCGAATGAATTAGAATGGATTGTACGAATGAATTAGAATGGATACATTCGTGCGAATGAAGTAGAATGGATCGTACGAATGAATTAGAATGGATCGTACGAATGAATTAGAATGAATCGTACGAATGAATTAGAATGGATACATTCGAACGAATGAATTAGAATAGATCGTAGGAATGAATTAGAATGGATCATACGAATGAACTAGAATTGATCGTGCGAATGACATTCTAATTCATTCGTACGATCCATTCTACTTCATTCGCACGAATGTATCCATTCTAATTCATTCGTACAATCCATTCTAATTCATTCGTACGATCAATTCTAATTCATTCGTATGATCCATTCTAATTCATTCCTACGATCTATTCTAATTCATTCGTTCGAATGTATCCATTTTAATTCATTCGTACGATTCATTCTAATTCATTCGTACGATCCATTCTAATTTATTCGTACGATCCATTCTACTTCATTGGCACGAATGTATCCATTCTAATTCATTCGTACAATCCATTCTAATTCATTCGCACGATCAATTCTAATTCATTCGTATGATCCATTCTAATTCATTCCTACGATCTATTCTAATTCATTCGTTCGAATGTTTCCATTCTAATTCATTCGTACGATTCATTCTAATTCATTCGTACGATCCATTCTGATTCATTCGTACGATCCATTCTACATCATTCGCACGAATGTATCCATTCTAATTCATTCGTACAATCCATTCTAATTCATTCGCACGATCAATTCTAATTCATTCGTATGATCCATTCTAATTCATTCCTATGATCTATTCTAATTCATTCGTTCGAATGTATCAATTCTAATTCATTCGTACGATTCATTCTAATTCATTCGTACGATTCATTCTAATTCATTCGTACGATCCATTCTAATTCATTCGTACGATCCATTCTACTTCATTCGCACGAATGTATCCATTCTAATTCATTCATACAATCTATTCTACTTCATTCGTACGATCCATTCTAACTCATTCGTACGATCCATTCTAATTCATTCGCACGAATGTATCCATTCTATTCTAATTCATTCGTACGATCCATTCTAATTCATTCGCACGATCCATTCTAATTCATTCATACGATCCATTCTAATTCATTCGTACGATCCAGTTTAATTCATTCGCACGATCCATTCCAATTCATTCGTACGATCCATTCTAATTCATTCGTACGATCCATTCTACTTCATTCGCACGAATGTATCCATTCTAATTCATTCGTTCAATCCATTCTAATTCATTCGTACGATTCATTCCAATTTATTCGTACGATCCATTCTAATTCATTCGCACGATCAATTCTAATTCATTCGCATGAATGTATCCATTCTAATTCATTCATACGATCCATTCTAATTCATTCGTACGATTCATTCTAATTCATTCGTACGATCCATTCTAATTCATTCGTACGATCCATTCTAATTCATTCGTACGATCCATTCTAATTTATTCGTTCAAATGTATCCATTCTAATTCATTCGTACGATTCATTCTAATTCATTCGTACGATCCATTCTACTTCATTCGCACAATCCATTCTATTTCATTCGTACGATCCATTCTAATTCATTCATACAATCTATTCTAATTCATTCGTACGATCAATTCTAATTCATTCGCACGAATGTATTCATTCGGACAATCTATTCTAATTTATTCGTACGATCCATTCTAATTCATTAGCACGATCCATTCTAATTCATTCGTACAATCCATTCTAATTCATTTGCACGATCAATTCTAATTCATTCGTATGATCCATTCTAATTCATTCCTACGATCTATTCTAATTCATTCGTTCGAATGTATCCATTCTAATTCATTCGTACGATTCATTCTAATTCATTCGTACGATCCATTCTAATTCATTCGTACGATCCATTCTACTTCATTCGAATGAATGTATCCATTCTAATTCATTCGTGCAATCCATTCTAATTCATTCGCACGATCAATTCTAATTCATTCGTATGATCCATTCTAATTCATTCCTATGATCTATTCTAATTCATTCGTTCGAATGTATCCATTCTAATTCATTCGTACGATTCATTCTAATTCATTCGTACGATCCATTCTAATTCATTCGTACGATCCATTCTACTTCATTCGCACGAATGTATCCATTCTAATTCATTCGTACAATCCATTCTAATTCATTCGTACGATTCATTCTAATTCATTCGTACGATCCATTCTAATTCATTCGTACAATCCATTCTACATCATTCGCACGAATGTATCCATTCTAATTCATTCGTACAATCCATTCTAATTCATTCGCACGATCTATTCTAATTCATTTGTATGATCCATTCTAATTCATTCCTACGATCTATTCTAATTCATTCGTTCGAATGGATACATTCGTGCGAATGATGTAGAATGGATCGTACGAATGAATCAGAATGGTTCGTACGAATGAATTAGAATGAATCGTATGAATGAATTAGAATGGAAACATTCTTACGATTCATTCTAATTCATTCGTACGATCCATTCTAATTCATTCGTATGATCCATTCTAATTCATTCCTATGATCTATTCTAATTCATTCGTTCGAATGTTTCCATTCTAATTCATTCGTACGATTCATTCTAATTCATTCGTACGATCCATTCTGATTCATTCGTACGATCCATTCTAATTCATTCGTACGATCCATTCTACTTCATTCGCACGAATGTATCCATTCCATTCTAATTCATTCGTACGATCCATTCTAATTCATTCGCACAAATGTATCCATTCTAATTCATTCGCTCGATCTAATTCATTCGCACGAATGTATCCATTCTAATTCATTCGTACGATCCATTCTACTTCATTCGCACGAATGTGTTTCCGAATTTGCTGATCCATTCTAATTCATTCGTACGATCCATTCTAATTCATTCACACAAATGTATCCATTCTAATTCATTCGCTCGAATATATCCATTTTAATTCATTCGTACGATCCATTCTAATTCATTCGTACGATCCATTCTACTTCATTCGCACGAATGTATCCATTCTAATTCATTAGTACAATCCATTCGAATTCATTCGCACGATCATTTCTAATTCATTCGTATGATCCATTCTAATTCATTCGTGCTAATTCATTCGCACGATCAATTCTAATTCATTCGTATGATCCATTGTAATTCATTCCTACGATCTATTCTAATTCATTCGTTCGAATGTATCCATTCTAATTCATTCGCACGAATGTGTTTCCGAATTTGCTGATCCATTCTAATTCATTCGTACGATCCATTCTAATTCATTCGCACAAATGTATCCAATCTAATTCATTCGCTCGAATATATCCATTTTAATTCATTCGTACGATCCAGTCTAATTCATTCGTACGATCCATTCTAATTCATTCGCACGAATGTATCCATTCTAATTCATTCGTACGATCCATTCTAATTCTTCATACGATCCATTCTAATTCATTCGCACGATCCATTCTAATTCATTCGTACAATCCATTCTAATTCATTCGTATGATCCATTCTAATTCATTCCTACGATCTATTCTAATTCATTCGCACGAATGTATCCATTCTAATTCATTCGTATAATCCATTCTAATTCATTCGCACGATCCATTCTAATCTAATTCATTCATACGATCCATTCTAACTCATTCATACGATCCATTCTAATTCATTTGCATGAATGTATATATCCATTCTAGTTCATTCGCACGAATGTATCCATTCTAATTCATTCGTACGATCTATTATAATTCAATTCCAAGATCTATTCTAATTCAATCGTACGATCCATTATAATTCATTCGTACGATCCATTCTAATTCATTCGTACGATCCATTCTAATTCATTCGCACGATCCATTCTAATTCATTCTCACAAATTTTACCTTTCTAATTCATTTGCACGATCTATTCAAATTCATTCGCACTATCCATTCTAATTCATTTGTATGATCCATTCTAATTCATTCGTACGATCCATTCTAATCCATTCGTACGATCCATGGTAATTCATTCGTACGATCCATTCTAATTCATTCCTACGATCCATTCTACTTCATTCGCACGAATGTATCCATTCTAATTCATTCGTACAATCCATTCTAATTCATTCGCACGATCAATTCTAATTCATTCGTATGATCCATTCTAATTCATTCCTACGATCTATTCTAATTCATTCGTTCGAATGTATCCATTCTAATTCATTCGTACGATTCATTCTAATTCATTCGTACGATCCATTCTAATTCGTTCGTACGATCCATTCTACTTCATTCGCACGAATGTATCCATTCTAATTCATTCGTAAAATCCATTCTAATTCATTCGCACGATCAATTCTAATTCATTCGTATGATCCATTCTAATTCATTCCTACGATCTATTCTAATTCATTCGTTCAAATGTATCCATTCTAATTCATTCGTACGATCCATGCTAATTCATCCGTACGATCCATTCTACTTCATCCTACGATCTATTCTAATTCATTCGTTCGAATGTTTCCATTCTAATTCATTCGTACGATTCATTCTAATTCATTCGTACGATCCATTCTGATTCATTCGTACAATCCATTCTACATCATTCGCACGAATGTATCCATTCTAATTTATTCGTACAATCCATTCTAATTCATTCGCACGATCAATTCTAATTCATTCGTATGATCCATTCTAATTCGTTCCTATGATGTATTCTAATTTATTCGTTCGAATGTATCTATTCTAATTCATTCGTATGATTCATTCTAATTCATTCATACGATCCATTCTAATTCATTCGTACGATCCATTCTACTTCATTCGCACGAATGTATCCATTCTAATTCATTCGTACAATCCATTCTAATTCATTCGCATGATCAATTCTAATTCATTCGTATGATCCATTCTAATTCATTCCTACGATCTATTCTAATTCATTCGTTCGAATGTTTCCATTCTAATTCATTCGTACGATTTATTCTAATTCATTCGTACGATCCATTCTAATTCATTCGTACGATCCATTCTACTTCATTCGCACGAATGTATTTATTCTAATTCATTCGTACAATCCATTCTAATTCATTTGCACGATCATTTCTAATTCATTCGTATGATCCATTCTAATTCATTCCTACGATCTATTCTAATTCATTCGTTCGAATGTATCCATTCTAATTCATTCGTACGATTCATTCTAATTCATTCGTACGATCCATTCTAATTCATTCGTACGATCCATTCTACTTCATTCGCACGAATGTATCCATTCTAATTCATTCGTACAATCCATTCTAATTCATTCGCACGATCAATTCTAATTCACTCGTATGATCCATTCGAATTCATTCCTACGATCTATTCTAATTCATTCGTTTTTACTTCATTCGCACGAATGTATCCATTCTAATTCATTCGTACAATCCATTCTAATTCATTCGCACGATCAATTCTAATTTATTCGTATGATCCATTCTAATTCATTCCTACGATCTATTCTAATTTATTCGTTCAAATATATCCATTCTAATTCATTCGTACGATTCATTCTAATTCATTCCTACGATCTATTCTACTTCATTCGCACGAATGTATCCATTCTAATTCATTCGTACAATCCATTCTAATTCATTCGCACGATCTATTCTAATTCATTCGTCGAATGAATTTGAATGGATACATTCGAACGAATGAATTAGAATAGATCGTAGGAATGAATTAGAATGGATCATACGAATGAATTAGAATGAATCGTGCTAATGAATTAGAATTGATTGTACGAATGAATTACAATGGATACATTCGTGCGAATGAAGTAGAATGGATCGTACGAATGAATTAGAATGGATCGTACAAATGAATTAGAATGGATACATTCGAACGAATGAATTAGAATAGATCGTAGGAATGAATTAGAATGGATCATACGAATGAATTAGAATTGATCGTGCGAATGAATTAGAATGGATTGTACGAATGAATTAGAATGGATACATTCGTGCGAATGAAGTAGAATGGATCGTACGAATGAATTAGAATAGATCGTACGAATGAATTAGAATGAATCGTACGAATGAATTAGAATGGATACATTCGAACGAATGAATTAGAATAGATCGTAGGAATGAATTAGAATGGATCATACGAATAAATTAGAATTGATCGTGCGAATGAATTAGAATGGATTGTAGGAATGAATTAGAATGGATACATTCGTGCGAATGAAGTAGATTGGATCGTACGAATGAATTAGAATGGATCGTACGAATGAATTAGAATGAATACATTCGTGCGAATGAATTAGAATGGATACATTCGAACGAATGAATTAGAATAGATCGTAGGAATGAATTAGAATGGATCATACGAAGGAATTAGAATTGATCGTGCGAATGAATTAGAATGGATTGTACGAATGAATTAGAATGGATACATTCGTGCGATTGAAGTAGAATGGATCGTACGAATGAATTAGAATGGATCGTACGAATGAATTAGAATGAATCGTACGAATGAATTAGAATGGATACATTCGAACGAATAAATTAGAATAGATCGTAGGAATGAATTAGAATGGATCATACGAATGAATTAGAATTGATCGTGCGAATGAATTAGAATGGATTGTACGAATGAATTAGAATGGATACATTCGTGCGAATGAAGTAGAATGGATCGTACGAATGAATTAGAATGGATCGTACGAATGAATTAGAATGAATCGTACGAATGAATTAGAATGGATACATTCGAACGAATGAATTAGAATAGATCGTAGGAATGAATTAGAATGGATCATACGAATGAATTAGAATTGATCGTGCGAATGAATTAGAATGGATTGTACGAATGAATTAGAATGGATACATTCGTGCGAATGATGTAGAATGGATCGTACGAATGAATCAGAATGGATCGTACGAATGAATTAGAATGAATCGTACGAATGAATTAGAATGGATACATTCGAACAAATAAATTAGAATAGATCATAGGAATGAATTAGAATGGATCATACGAATGAATTAGAATGGATCGTACGAATGAATTAGAATGAATCGTACGAATGAATTAGAATAGATCGTAGGAATGAATTAGAATGGATCATACGAATGAATTAGAATTGATCGTGCGAATGAATTAGAATGGATTGTACGAATAAATTAGAATGGATACATTCGTGCGAATGAAGTAGAATGGATCGTACGAATAAATTAGAATGGATCGTACGAATGAATTAGAATGAATCGTACGAATGAATTAGAATGGATACATTCGAACGAATGAATTAGAATAGATCATAGGAATGAATTAGAATGGATCATACGAATGAATTAGAATTGATCGTGCGAATGAATTAGAATGGATTGCACGAATGAATTAGAATGGATACATTCATGCGAATGAAGTAGAATGGATCGTACGAATGAATTAGAATGGATCGTACGAATGAATTAGAATGAATCGTACGAATGAATTAGAACGGATACATTTGAACGAATGAATTAGAATAGATCGTAGGAATGAATTAGAATGGATCATACGAATGAATTAGAATTGATCGTGCGAATTAATTAGAATGGATTGTACGAATGAATTAGAATGGATACATTCGTGCGAATGAAGTAGAATGGATCGGACGAATGAATTAGAATGGATCGTACGAATGAATTGGAATGAATCGTACGAATGAATTAGAATAGATACATTCGAACGAATGAATTAGAATAGATCGTAGGAATGAATTAGAATGGATCATACGAATGAATTAGAATTGATCGTGCGAATGAATTAGAATGGATTGTACGAATGAATTAGAATGGATACATTCAGGCGAATGAAGTAGAATGGATCGTACGAATGAATTAGAATGGATCGTGCGAATGAATCAGAATGGATTGTACGAATGAATTAGAATGGATCATACGAATGAATTAGAATGAATCGTACAAATGAATTAGAATGGATACATTCGTACGAATGGATTAGAATGGATCATACGAATGAATTAGAATGGATCGTACGAATGAATTAGAATAGATCATAGGAATGAATTAGAATGGATCATACGAATGAATTAGAATTGATCGTGTGAATGAATTAGAATGGATTGTACGAATGAATTAGAATGGATACATTCGTACGAATGAAGTCGAATGGATCGTACGAATGAATTAGAATGGATCGTACGAATGAATTAGAATGAATCGTACGAATGAATTAGAATGGATACATTCGAACGAATGAATTAGAATAGATCGTAGGAATGAATTAGAATGGATCATACGAATGAATTAGAATTGATCGTGCGAATGAATTAGAATGGATTGTACGAATGAATTAGAATGGATACATTCGTGCGAATGAAGTAGAATGGATCGTACGAATGAATTAGAATGGATCGTACGAATGAATTAGAATGAATCGTACGAATGAATTAGAATGGATACATTCGAACGAATGAATTAGAATAGATCGTAGGAATGAATTAGAATGGATCATACGAATGAACTAGAATTGATCATGCGAATGACATTCTAATTCATTCGTACGATCCATTCTAATTCATTCGTACGATCCATTCTACTTCATTCGCACGAATGTATCCATTCTAATTCATTCGTACAATCCATTCTAATTCATTCGCACGATCAATTCTAATTCATTCGTATGATCCATTCTAATTCATTCCTATGATCTATTCTAATTCATTCGTTCGAATGTATCCATTCTAATTCATTCGTACGATTCATTCTAATTCATTCGTACGATCCATTCTAATTCATTCGTACGATCCATTCTACTTCATTCGCACGAATGTATCCATTCTAATTCATTCGTACAATCTATTCTAATTCATTCGCACGATCAATTCTAATTCATTCGTATGATCCATTCTAATTTATTTCTACGATCTATTCTAATTCATTCGTTCGAATGTATCCATTCTAATTCATTCGTACGATTCATTCTAATTTATTCGTACGATCCATTCTAATTCATTCGTATGATCCAATCTACTTCATTCGCACGAATGTATCCATTCTAATTCATTCGTACAATCCATTCTAATTCATTCGCACGATCAATTCTAATTCATTCGTATGATCCATTCTAATTCATTCCTACGATCTATTCTAATTCATTCGTTCGAATGTATCCATTCTAATTCATTCGTACGATTCATTCTAATTCATTCGTACGAACCATTATAATTCATTCGTACGATCCATTCTACTTCATTCGCACGAATGTATCCATTCTAATTCATTCGTACAATCCATTCTAATTCATTCGCACGATCAATTCTAATTCATTCGTATGATCCATTCTAATTCATTCCTACGATCTATTCTAGGATTGTACGAATGAATTAGAATGGATACATTCGTGCGAATAAAGTAGAATGGATCGTACGAATGAATTAGAATGGATCGTACGAATGAATTAGAATGGATACATTCGAACGAATGAATTAGAATAGATCTTAGGAATGAATTAGAATGGATCATACGAATGAATTAGAATTGATCGTGCGAATGAATTAGAATGGATTGTACGAATGAATTAGAATGGATACATTCGTGCGAATGAAGTAGAATGGATCGTACGAATGAATTAGAATGGATCATACGAATGAATCAGAATGGATCGTACGAATGAATTAGAATGAATCGTACGAATAAATTAGAATGGAAATATTCGAACGAATGAATTAGAATAGATCGTAGGAATGAATTATAATGGATCATACGAATGAATTAGAATTGATCGTGCGAATGAATTAGAATGGATTGTACGAATGAATTAGAATGGATACATTCAGGCGAATGAAGTAGAATGGATCGTACGAATGAATTAGAATGGATCGTGCGAATGAATCAGAATGGATTGTACGAATGAATTAGAATGGATCGTACGAATGAATTAGAATGAATCGTACGAATGAATTAGAATGGATACATTCGTACGAATGGATTAGAATGGATCATACGAATGAATTAGAATGGATCGTACGAATGAATTAGAATAGATCGTTGGAATGAATTAGAATGGATCATACGAATGAATTAGAATTGATCGTGTGAATGAATTAGAATGGATTGTACGAATGAATTAGAATGGATACATTCGTACGAATGAAGTCGAATGGATCGTACGAATGAATTAGAATGGATCGTACGAATGAATTAGATTGAATCGTACGAATGAATTAGAATGGATACATTCGAACGAATGAATTAGAATAGATCGTAGGAATGAATTAGAATGGATCATACGAATGAATTAGAATTGATCGTGCGAATGAATTAGAATGGATTGTACGAATGAATTAGAATGGATACATTCGTGCGAATGAAGTAGAATGGATCGTACGAATGAATTAGAATGGATCGTACGAATGAATTAGAATGAATCGTACGAATGAATTAGAATGGATACATTCGAACGAATGAATTAGAATAGATCGTAGGAATGAATTAGAATGGATCATACGAATGAACTAGAATTGATCGTGCGAATGACATTCTAATTCATTCGTACGATCCATTCTACTTCATTCGCACGAATGTATCCATTCTAATTCATTCGTACAATCCATTCTAATTCATTCGCACGATCAATTCTAATTCATTCGTATGATCCATTCTAATTCATTCCTACGATCTATTCTAATTCATTCGTTCGAATGTATCCATTCTAATTCATTCGTACGATTCATTCTAATTCATTCGTACGATCCATTCTAATTCATTCGTACGATCCATTCTACTTCATTCGCACGAATGTATCCATTCTAATTCATTCGTACAATCCATTCTAATTCATTCGCACGATCAATTCTAATTCATTCGTATGATCCATTCTAATTCATTTCTACGATCTATTCTAATTCATTCGTTCGAATGTATCCATTCTAATTCATTCGTACGATTCATTCTAATTCATTCGTACGATCCATTCTAATTCATTCGTACGATCCAATCTACTTCATTCGCACGAATGTATCCATTCTAATTCATTCGTACAATCCATTCTAATTCATTCGCACGATCAATTCTAATTCATTCGTATGATCCATTCTAATTCATTCCTACGATCTATTCTAATTCATTCGTTCGAATGTATCCATTCTAATTCATTCGTACGATTCATTCTAATTCATTCGTACGAACCATTACAATTCATTCGTACGATCCATTCTACTTCATTCGCACGAATGTATCCATTCTAATTCATTCGTACAATCCATTCTAATTCATTCGCACGATCAATTCTAATTCATTCGTATGATCCATTCTAATTCATTCCTACGATCTATTCTAGGATTGTACGAATGAATTAGAATGGATACATTCGTGCGAATGAAGTAGAATGGATCGTACGAATGAATTAGAATGGATCGTACGAATGAATTAGAATGGATACATTCGAACGAATGAATTAGAATAGATCTTAGGAATGAATTAGAATGGATCATACGAATGAATTAGAATTGATCGTGCGAATGAATTAGAATGGATTGTACGAATGAATTAGAATGGATACATTCGTGCGAATGAAGTAGAATGGATCGTACGAATGAATTAGAATGGATCATACGAATGAATCAAAATGGATCGTACGAATGAATTAGAATGAATCGTACGAATAAATTAGAATGGAAATATTCGAACGAATGAATTAGAATAGATCGTAGGAATAAATTAGAATGGATCATACGAATGAATTAGAATTGATCGTGTGAATGAATTAGAATGGATTGTACGAATGAATTAGAATGGATACATTCGTGCGAATGAAGTAGAATGGATCGTACGAATGAATTAGAATGGATCGTACGAATGAATTAGAATGAATCATACGAATGAATTAGAATGGATCGTACGAATGAATTAGAATGAATCGTACGAATGAATTAGAATGGATACATTCGAACGAATAAATTAGAATAGATCGTAGGAATGAATTAGAATGGATCATACGAATGAATTAGAATTGATCGTGCGAATGAATTAGAATGGATTGCACGAATGAATTAGAATGGATACATTTGTGCGAATGAAGTAGAATTGATCGTACGAATGAATTAGAATGGATCGTACGAATGAATTAGAATGAATCATACGAATGAATTAGAATGGAAACATTTGAACGAATGAATTAGAATAGATCGTAGGAATGAATTAGAATGGATCATACGAATGAATTAGAATTGATCGTGCGAATGAATTAGAATGGATTGTACGAATGAATTAGAATGGATACATTCGTGCGAATGAAGTAGAACGGATCGTACGAATGAATTAGAATGGATCGTACGAATGAATTAGAATGAATCGTACGAATGAATTAGAATAGATCGTACGAATGAATTTGAATAGATACATTCATGCGAATTAATTAGAATGGATCGTACGAATGAGTAAGAATGGATCGTACGAATGAAATAGAATGGATCGTACGAATGAATTAGAATGGATCGTGCTAATGAATTAGAATGGATCGTACGAATGAATTAGAATGGATACATTCATGCGAATGAATTAGAATGGATCGTACGAATGAGTAAGAATGGATCGTATGACTGAAATAGAATGGATCGTACGAATGAATTAGAATGGATCGTGCTAATGAATTAGAATGGATCGTACGAATGACTTAGAATAGATTGTGCGAATGAATTAGAATGGATCGTACGAATGAATTAGAATGGATACATTCGTGCGAATGATGTAGAATGGATCGTACGAATGAATCAGAATGGATCGTACGAATGAATTAGAATGGATCGTACGAATGAATTAGAATGAATCGTATGAATGAATTAGAATGGATACATTCGAACGAATGAATTAGAATAGATCGTAGGAATGAATTAGAATGGATTATACGAAAGAATTAGAATTGATCGTGCGAATGAATTAGAATGGATTGTACGAATGAATTAGAATGGATACATTCGTGCGAATGAAGTAGAATGGATCGTACGAATAAATTAGAATGGATCGTACGAATGAATTAGAATGAATCGTACGAATGAATTAGAATGGATCGTGCTAATGAATTAGAATGGATCGTACGAATAAATTAGAATAGATTGTCCGAATGAATACATTCGTGCGAATGAATTAGAATGGATCGTATGAATGAATTAGAATGGATCGTATGAATGAATTCAAATGGATCGTACGAATGAATTACAATGGATACATTCGTCCGAATGAATTAGAATAGATCATACGAAGGAATTAGGGTGGATCGTACGAATGCATTAGAATGGATATATTCGTGCGAATGAATTAGAATGGATTGTATGAATGAATTAGAATGGATCGTATGAATGAATTAGAATGGATCGTACGAATGAATTAGAATGGATCGTATGAATGAATTAGAATGAATCGTACGATCGAACGAATGAATTAGAATAGATCGTAGGAATGAATTAGAATGGATCATACGAATGAATTAGAATTGATCGTGCGAATGAATTAGAATGGATTGTACGAATGAATTAGAATGGATACATTCGTGCGAATGAAGTAGAATGGATCGTACGAATGAATTAGAATGGATCGTACGAATGAATTAGAATGAATCGTACGAATGAATTAGAATGGATACATTCGAACGAATGAATTAGAATAGATCGTAGGAATGAATTAGAATGGATCATACGAATGAATTAGAATTGATCGTGCGAATGAATTAGAATGGATTGTACGAATGAATTAGAATGGATACATTCGTGCGAATGAAGTAGAATGGATCGTACGAATGAATTAGAATGGATCGTACGAATGAATTAGAATGAATCGTACGAATGAATTAGAATGGATACATTCGAACGAATGAATTAGAATAGATCGTAGGAATGAATTAGAATGGATCATACGAATGAATTAGAATTGATCGTGCGAATGAATTAGAATGGATTGTACGAATGAATTAGAATGGATACATTCGTGCGAATGAAGTAGAATGGATCGTACGAATTAATTAGAATGGATCGTACGAATGAATTAGAATGGATCATACGAATGAAGTAGAATGGATCGTACGAATGAATTAGAATGGATCGTACGAATGAATTAGAATGAATCGTGGGAAATGAATTAGAATGGATACATTCGAACGAATGAATTAGAATAGATCGTAGGAATGAATTAGAATGGATCATACGAATGAATTAGAAATGATCGTGCGAATGAATTAGAATGGATTGCACGAATGAATTAGAATGGATACATTCGTGCGAATGAAGTAGAATTGATCGTACGAATGAATTAGAATGGATCGTACAAATGAATTAGAATGAATCGTACGAATGAATTAGAATGGAAACATTCGAACGAATGAATTAGAATAGATCGTAGGAATGAATTAGAATGGATCATACGAATGAATTAGAATTGATCGTGCGAATGAATTAGAATGGATTGTACGAATGAATTAGAATGGATACATTCGTGTGAATGAAGTAGAACGGATCGTACGAATGAATTAGAATGGATCGTACGAATGAATTAGAATGAATCGTACGAATAAATTAGAATAGATCGTACGAATGAATTAGAATGGATACATTCATGCGAATGAATTAGAATGGATCGTACGAATGAGTAAGAATGGATCGTACGAATGAAATAGAATGGATCGTACGAATGAATTAGAATGGATCGTGCTAATGAATTAGAATGGATCGTACGAATGAATTAGAATGGATACATTCATGCGAATGAATTAGAATGGATCGTACGAATGAGTAAGAATGGATCGTACGAATGAAATAGAATGGATCGTACGAATGAATTACAATGGATCGTGCTAATGAATTAGATTGGATCGTACGAATGACTTAGAATAGATTGTGCGAATGAATTAGAATGGATCGTACGAATGAATTAGAATGGATACATTCGAACGAATAAATTAGAATAGATCATAAGAATGAATTAGAATGGATCATACGAATGAATTAGAATTGATCGTGCGAATGAATTAGAATGGATTGTACGAATGAATTAGAATAGATCGTAGGAATGAATTAGAATGGATCATACGAATGAATTAGAAATGATCGTGCGAATGAATTAGAATGGATTGCACGAATGAATTAGAATGGATACATTCGTGCGAATGAAGTAGAATGGATCGTACGAATGAATTAGAATGGATCGTACGAATGAATTAGAATGAGTCGTACGAATAAATTAGAATGGATACATTCGAACGAATGAATTAGAATAGATCGTAGGAATGAATTAGAATGGATCATACAAATGAATTAGAATTGATCGTGCGAATGAATTAGAATGGATTGTACGAATGAATTAGAATGGATACATTCGTGCGAATGAAGTAGAATGGATCGTACGAATGAATTAGAATGGATCGTAGGAATGAATTAGAATGAATCGTACGAATGAATTAGAATGGATACATTCGAACGAATGAATTAGAATAGATCATAAGAATGAATTAGAATGGATCATACGAATGAATTAGAATTGATCGTGCGAATGAATTAGAATGGATTGTACGAATGAATTAGAATAGATCGTAGGAATGAATTAGAATGGATCATACGAATGAATTAGAAATGATCGTGCGAATGAATTAGAATGGATTGCACGAATGAATTAGAATGGATACATTCGTGCGAATGAAGTAGAATGGATCGTACGAATGAATTAGAATGGATCGTACGAATGAATTAGAATGAGTCGTACGAATAAATTAGAATGGATACATTCGAACGAATGAATTAGAATAGATCGTAGGAATGAATTAGAATGGATCATACAAATGAATTAGAATTGATCGTGCGAATGAATTAGAATGGATTGTACGAATGAATTAGAATGGATACATTCGTGCGAATGAAGTAGAATGGATCGTACGAATGAATTAGAATGGATCGTACGAATGAATTAGAATGGATACATTCGAACGAATGAATTAGAATAGATCGTAGGAATGAATTAGAATGGATCATACGAATGAATTATAATTGATCGTGCGAATGAATAAGAATGGATTGTACGAATGAATTAGAATGGATACATTCGTGCGAATGAAGTAGAATGGATCGTACGAATGAATTAGAATGGATCATACGAATAAATTAGAATGAATCGTATGAATGAATTAGAATGGATACATTCGAACGAATGAATTAGAATAGATCGTAGGAATGAATTAGAATGGATCATACGAATGAATTAGACTTAATCGTGTGAATGAATTAGAATGGATTGTACGAATGAATTAGAATGGATACATTCGTGAGAATGAAGTAGAATGGATCGTACGAATGAATTAGAATGGATCATACGAATGAATTAGAATGAATCGTACGAATGAATTAGAATGGATATATTCGAACGAATGAATTAGAATAGATCGTAGGAATGAATTAGAATGGATCATACGAATGAATTAGAATTGATCGTGCGAATGAATTAGAATGGATCGTATGAATGAATTAGAAAGGATCATGCGAAGGAATTAGATTGGATCGTACGAATGAATTAGAATGGATACATTCGAACGAATGAATTAGAATAGATCGTAGGAATAAATTACAATGGATACATTCGTCCGAATGAATTAGAATGGATCATACGAAGGAATTAGGGTGGATCGTACGAATGCATTAGAATGGATATATTCGTGCGAATGAATTAGAATGGATTGTACGAATGAATTAGAATGGATCGTATGAATGAATTAGAATGGATCGTGCGAATGAATTAAACTGGATCGTACGAATGAATTAGAATGGATCGTGCGACTGAATTAGAATTGATCGTACGATTTAATTAGAATGGTTACATTCGTGTGAATGAATTAGAATGGATCGTACGAATGAATTTGAATAGATACATTCGTGCGAATGAAATAGAATGGATCGTACAAATGAATTCGAATAGATCGTGCGAATGAATTAGAATGGATCGTGCGAATTAATTAGAATGGATCGTATGAATGAATTAGAAAGGATCGTATGAATGTATTAGAATGGATCGTGTGAATGAATTAGAATTGATCGTGCGAATGAATTAGAATGGATCGTACGAATGAATTAGAATGGAATGTATCCATTCTAATTCATTCGTGCAATCCATTCTAATTCATTCGTACGATCCATTCTACTTCATTCGCACGAATGTATTCATTCTAATTCATTCGTACGATCCATTCTAATTCATTCGTATGATCCATTCTAATTCATTCCTACGATCTATTCTAATTCATTCAATTCTTTCATACGATCCATTCTAATTCATTCGTACGATCCATTCTACTTCATTCCCACGTATGTATCCATTCATACGAATGAATTAGAAATGATCGTACGAATGAATTAGAATGGATTGTACGAATGAATTAGAATGGATACATACGTGCGAATGAAGTAGAATGGATCGTACGAATGAATTAGAATTGATCGTGCGAATGAATTAGAATGGATTGTATGAATGAATTAGAATGGATACATTCGTGCGAATGGATTAGAATGAATCGTACGAATGAATTAGAATGGATTGTACGAATGAATTAGAATGGATACATTCGTGCGAATGAAGTAGAATGGATCGTATGAATGAATTAGAATGGATCATACGAATGAATTATAATTGATCGTGCGAATGAATTAGAATGGATTGTACGAATGAATTAGAATGGATACATTCGAACGAATGAATTAGAATAGATCGTAGGAATGAATTAGAATGGATCATACGAATGAATTAGAATTGATCGTGCGAATGAATTAGAATGGATTGTACGAATGAATTAGAATGGATACATTCGTGCGAATGGATTAGAATGAATCGTACGAATGAATTAGAATGGATTGTACGAATGAATTAGAATGGATACATTCGTGCGAATGAAGTAGAATGGTTCGTACGAATGAATTAGAATGGATCATACGAATGAATTATAATTGATCGTGCGAATGAATTAGAATGGATTGTACGAATGAATTAGAATGGATACATTCGAACGAATGAATTAGAATAGATCGTAGGAATGAATTAGAATGGATCATACGAATGAATTAGAATTGATCGTGCGAATGAATTAGAATGGATTGTACGACGATCCATTCTAATTCATTCGTACGATCCATTCTACTTCATTCGCACGAATGTATCCATTCTAATTTATTCGTACAATCCATTCTAATTCATTCGCACGATCAATTCTAATTCATTCGTATTATCCATTCTAATTCATTCGTACGATCCATTCTACTTCATTCGCACGAATGTATCCATTCTAATTCATTCGTACAATCCATTCTAATTCATTCGTACGATTCATTCTAATTCATTCGTATGATCCATTCTAATTCATTCGTACGATCCATTCTAATTCATTCGTTCGAATGTATCCATTCTAATTCATTCGTACGATTCCTTCTAATTCATTCGTACGATCCATTCTAATTCATTCGTATTATCCATTCTACTTTATTCGCACGAATGTATCCATTCTAATTCATTCGTACAATCCATTCTAATTCATTCGCACGATCAATTCTAATTCATTCGTATGATCCATTCTAATTCATTTTTATGATCTATTCTAATTCATTCGTTCGAATGTATCCATTCTAATTCATTTGCACGATCAATTCTAATTCATTCGTATGATCCATTCTAATTCATTCCTACGATCTATTCTAATTCATTCGTTCGAATGTATCCATTCTAATTCATTCGTACGATTCATTCTAATTCATTCGTACGATCCATTCTAATTCATTCGTACGATCCATTCTACTTCATTCGCACGAATGTATCCATTCTAATTCCTTCGTACAATCCATTCTAATTCATTCGCACGATCAATTCTAATTCATTCGTATGATCCATTCTAATTCATTCCTATGATCTATTCTAATTCATTCGTTCGAATGTATCCATTCTAATTCATTCGTACGATTCATTCTAATTCATTCGTACGATCCATTCTAATTCGTTCGTACGATCCATTCTACTTCATTCGTACGATCCATTCTAATTCATTCGTACGATCCATTCTACTTCATTCGCACGAATGTATCCATTCTAATTCATTCGTACAATCCATTCTAATTCATTCGCACGATCAATTCTAATTCATTCGTATGATCCATTCTAATTCATTCCTACGATCTATTCTAATTCATTCGTTCGAATGTTTCCATTCTAATTCATTCGTACGATTCATTCCAATTCATTCGCACGATCCATTCTATTTTATTCATACGATCCATTCGTACTCATTCGTACGATCCATTCTAATTCATTCGTACGATCCATTCTAATTCATTCATACGATCCATTCTAATTCATTCGTACGATCCAGTTTAATTCATTCGCACGATCCATTCTAGATCATTCATACGATCCATTCTAATTCATTCATACAATCCATTCTAATTCATTCGCACGAATATATCCATTCTAATGCAGTCGTACACGAATGAATTAGAATTGATCGTGCGAATGAATTAGAATGGATTGTACGAATGAATTAGAATGGATACATTCGTGCGAATGAAGTAGAATGGATCGTACGAATGAATTAGAATGGATCGTACGAATGAATTAGAATGAATCGTACGAATGAATTAGAATAGAAACATTAGAATGAATGAATTAGAATAGATCGTAGGAATGAATTAGAATGGATTATACGAATGAATTAGAATTGATCGTGCGAATGAATTAGAATGGATTGTACGAATGAATTAGAATGGATACATTCGTGCGAATGAAGTAGAATGGATCGTACGAATGAATTAGAATGGATCGTACGAATGAATCAGAATGGATCGTACGAATGAATTAGAATGAATCGTACGAATGAATTAGAATGGAAACATTCGAACGAATGAATTAGAATAGATCGTAGGAATGAATTAGAATGGATCATACGAATGAATTAGAATTGATCGTGCGAATGAATTAGAATGGATTGTATGAATGAATTAGAATGCAATGGGTCGTATGAATGAATTAGAATGGATCGTACGAATGAATTAGAATGGATCGTGCTAATGAAGTAGAATGGATTGTACGAATGAATTAGAATAGATACATTCGTGCGAATGAAGTAGAATGGATCGTACGAATGAATTAGAATGGATCGTACGAATGAATTAGAATGGATCGTACGAATGAATTAGAATGGAATGTATCCATTCTAATTCATTCGTTCCAATGTATCCATTCTATTTCATTCGTACGATCCATTCTAATTCATTCGTACGATCCATTCTACTTCATTCGCACGAATGTATCCATTCTAATTCATTCGTGCAATCCATTCTAATTCATTCGCACGATCAATTCTAATTCATTCGTATGATCCATTCTAATTCATTCCTACGATCTATTCTAATTCATTCGTTCGATCCATTCTACTTCATTCGCACGAATGTATCCATTCTAATTCATTCGTACAATCCATTCTAATTCATTCGCACGATCAATTCTAATTCATTCGCATGATCCATTCTAATTCATTCCTACGATCTATTCTAATTCATTCGTTCGAATGTATCCATTCTAATTTATTCGTACGATTCATTCTAATTCATTCGTACGATCCATTCTAATTAATTCGTACGATCCATTCTACTTCATTCTCACGAATGTATCCATTCTAATTCATTCGTACAATCCATTCTAATTCATTCGCACGATCAATTCTATTTCATTCGTATGATCCATTCTAATTTATTCCTCGGATCTATTCTAATTCATTCGTTCGAATGTATCTATTCTAATTCATTCGTACGATTCATTCTAATTCATTCGTACGATCCATTCTAATTCATTCGTACGATCCATTCTACTTCATTCGCACGAATGTATCCATTCTTATTCATTCATACGATCTATTCAAATTCATTCGCACGAATGTATCAATTCTAATTCATTCGTACGATCTATTCTAATTCATTCGTATGAATTAGAATGGATCGTACGAATGAATTGGAATGAATCGTACGAATGAATTAGAATGGATACATTCGAACGAATGAATTAGAATGAATCGTACGAATGAATTAGAATTGATCGTACGAATGAATTAGAATGGATCATACGAATGAATTAGAAAGGATACATTCGAACGAATGAATTAGAATAGATCATAGGAATGAATTAGAATGGATCATACGAATGAATTAGAATTGATCGTGCGAATGAATTAGAATGGATTGTACGATACATTCAAATTCTTTCGTACGATCCCATTCTAATTCATTCGTACGATCCATTCTACTTCATTCGCACGAATGTATCCATTCTAATTCATTCGTACAATCCATTCTAATTCATTCGCACGATCAATTCTAATTCATTCGTATGATCCATTCTAATTCATTCCTACGATCTATTCTAATTCATTCGTTCGAATGTTTTCATTCTAATTCATTCGTACAATCCATTCTAATTCATTCGCACGATCAATTCTAATTCATTCGTACGATCCATTCTACTTCATTCGCACGAATGTATCCATTCTAATTCATTCGTACAATCCATTCTAATTCATTCGCACGATCAATTCTAATTCATTCGTATGATCCATTCTAATTCATTCCTACGATCTATTATAATTCATTCGTACGATTCATTCTAATTCATTCGTACGAATAAATTAGAATGGATCGGATCGTACGAATGAATTAGAATGGATCGTACGAATGAATTAGAATTGATCGTACGAATGAATTAGAATGAATCGTACGAATGAATTAGAATGGATACATTCGAACGAATAAATTAGAATAGATCGTAGGAATGAACTAGAATGGATTAGAATGGATCGTGCGAATGAATTAAACTGGATCGTACGAATGTATTAGAATGGATCGTATGAATGAATTAGAATGGATCGTGCGAATGAATTAGAATTGATCGTACGAATTAATTAGAATAGAATGGATACATTCGTGCGAATGAATTAGAATGGATCGTATGAATGAGTAAGAATGGATCGTACGAATGAAATAGAATAAATCGTACGAATGAATTAGAATGAATCATACGAATGAATTACAATGGATCGTACAATCCATTCTAATTCATTCATACAATCCATTCTAATTCATTCGCACGATCAATTCTAATTCATTCGCATGAATGTATCCATTCTAATTTATTCGTACGATCCATTCTAATTCATTCGTACGATCCATTCTAATTTATTCGTACGATCCATTCTATTTCATTCGTACGATCCATTCTAATTCCTTCGTAATGAATTAGAATTGATCGTGCGAATGAATTAGAATGGATACATTCGAACGAATGAATTAGAATAGATCGTAGGAATGAATTAGAATGGATCATACGAATGAATTAGAATTGATCGTGCGAATGAATTAGAATGGATTGTACAATCCATTCTAATCCATCTAATTATGAATTAGAATGGATCATACAAATGAATTAGAATTGATCGTACGAATGAATTAGAATGGATACATTCGTGCGAATAAAGTAGAATGAATCGTACGAATGAATTAGAATGGATACATTCGTGCGAATGAAGTAGAATGGATCCTACGAATGAATTAGAATGGATCGTACGAATGAATTAGAATGAATCGTAGGAATGAATTAGAATGGATACATTCGAACGAATGAATTAGAATAGATCGTAGGAATGAATTAGAATGGATCATACGAATGAATTAGAATTGATCGTGCGAATGAATTAGAATGGATTGCACGAATGAATTAGAATGGATACATTCGTGCGAATGAAGTAGAATTGATCGAACGAATACGAATGAATTAGAATGAATCGTACGAATGAATTAGAATGGATACATTCGAACGAATAAATTAGAATAGATCGTAGGAATGAATTAGAATGGATCATACGAATGAATTAGAATGGAAACATTCGAACGAATGAATCAGAATGGATCGTAGGAATGAATTAGAATGGATCATACGAATGAATTAGAATGGATCGTACGAATGAATTAGAATGGATCGAACGAATAAATTAGAATAGATCATACGAATGAATTAGAATTGATCGTGCGAACGAATTAGAATGGATTGTACGAATGAATTAGAATGGATACATTCGTGCGAATGAAGTAGAATGGATCGTACGAATGAATTAGAATGGATCGTACGAATGAATTAGAATGAATCGTACGAATGAATTAGAATGGATACGTTCGAACGAATGAATTAGAATAGATCGTAGGAATGAATTAGAATGGATCATACGAATGAATTAGAATTGATCGTGCGAATGAATTAGAATGGATTGCACGAATGAATTAGAATGGATCGTACGAATGAATTAGAATGAATCGTACGAATGAATTAGAACGGATCGTACGAATGAATTAGAATGGATACATTCGTGCGAATGAAGTAGAATGGATCGTACGAATGAATTAGAATGGATCGTACGAATGAATTGAATGAATTAGAATAGATCGTAGGAATGAATTAGAATGGATCATACGAATGAATTAGAATGGATTGTACGTATGAATTAGAATGGATCATACGAATGAATTAGAATGGATCGTACGAATGAATTAGAATGAATCGTATTAGAATGGATCGTACGAATGAATTAGAATGAATCGTATGAATGAATTAGAATGGAAACATTCGAACGAATGAATTAGAATAGATCGTAGGAATGAATTAGAATGGATCATACGAATGAATTAGAATTGATCGTGCGAATGAATTAGAATGGATTGTACGAATGAATTAGAATGGATACATTCGTGCGAATGAAGTAGAATGGATCGTACGAATGAATTAGAATGGATACATTCGTGCGAATGAAGTAGAATGGATCGTACGAATAAAGTAGAATGGATCGTACGAATAAATTAGAATGGATCATACGAATGAATTAGAATGAATCGTACGAATGAATTATAATGGATACATTCGAACGAATAAATTAGAATGGATCGTACAAATGAATTAGAATGGATCATACGAATGAATTAGAATTGATCGTGCGAATGAATTAGAATTAGAATGGATACATTCAAACGAATGAATTAGTATAGATCGTAGGAATGAATTAGAATGGATCATACGAATGAATTAGAATGGATACATTCGTGCGAATGAAGTAGAATTGATCGTGCGAATGAATTAGAATGGATTGCACGAATGAATTAGAATGGATACATTCGTGCGAATGAAGTAGAACGGATCGTACGAATGAATTAGAATGGATCGTACGAATGAATTAGAATGAATCGTATGAATGAATTAGAATGGATCGTACGAATGAATTAGAATGGATACATTCATGCGAATGAATTAGAATGGATTGTACGAATGAGTAAGAACGGATCGTACGAATGAAATAGAATGGATCGTACGAATGAATTAGAATGGATCGTGCTAATGAATTAGAATGGATCGTACAAATGAATTAGAATGGATACATTCATGCGAATGAATTAGAATGGATCGTACGAATGAGTAAGAGTGGATCGTACGAATGAAATAGAATGGATCGTACGAATGAATTAGAATGGATCGTGCGAATGAATTAGAATGGATCGTACGAATGACTTAGAATAGATTGTGCGAATGAATTAAAATGGATCGTACGAATGAATTAGAATGGATCGTATAAATGAATTACAATGGATCTTGCGAATGAATTAGAATGGAATGGATACATTCGTGCAAATGAAGTAGAATGGATCGTACGAATGAATTAGAATGGATCGTACGAATAAATTAGAATGAATCATACGAATGAATTAGAATGGATCGTACAATCCATTCTAATTCATTCGTACAATCCATTCTAATTCATTCGCACGATCAATTCTAATTCATTAGTATGATCCATTCTTATTCATTCCTACGATCTATTCTAATTCATTCGTTCGAATGTATCCATTCTAATTCATTCATACGATTTATTCTAATTCATTCGTACGATCCATTCTAATTCATTTGTACGATCCATTCTACTTCATTCGCACGAATGTATCCATTCTAATTCATTCGTACAATCCATTCTAATTCGTTCGCACGATCAATTCTAATTCATTCGTATGATCCATTCTAATTCATTCCTACGATCTATTCTAATTTATTCTTTCGAATGTATCCATTCTAATTCATTCGTACGATCCATTCTAATTCATTCGTACGATCCATTCTACTTCATTCGCACGAATGTATCCATTCTAATTCATTCGTATAATCCATTCTAATTCATTCGCACGATCTATTCTAATTCATTCGTATGAATCATTCTAATTCATTCTTACGATCTATTCTAATTCATTCGTTCGAATGTATCCATTCTAATTCATTCGTACGATTCATTCTAATTCATTCGTACGATCCATTCTAATTCATTCGTACGATCCATTCTACTTCATTCGCACGAATGTATCCATTCTAATTTATTCGTACAATCCATTCTAATTCATTCGCACGATCATTTCTAATACATTCGTATGATCCATTCTAATTTATTCCTACGATCTAATCTAATTCATTCGTTCGAATGTATCCATTCTAATTCATTCGTACGATTCATTCTAATTCATTCGTATGATCCATTCTAATTCATTCGTATGATCCATTCTACTTCATTCGCACGAATGTATCCATTCTAATTCATTCGTACAATCCATTCTAATTCATTCGCACGATCAATTCTAATTCATTCTAATTCATTCCTACGATCTATTCTAATTCATTCGTTCGAATGTATCCATTCTAATTCATTCCTACGATCTATTCTACTTCATTCTAATTCATTCCTACGATCTATTCTAATTCATTCGTTCGAATGTATCCATTCTAATTCATTCGTATGATTCATTCTAATTCATTCGTATGATCCATTCTAATTCATTCGTACGATCCATTCTACTTCATTCGCACGAATGTATCCATTCTAATTCATTCGAACAATCCATTCTAATTCATTCGCACGATCAATTCTAATTCATTCGTATGATCCATTATAATTCATTCCTATGATCTATTCTAATTTATTTGTTCGAATGTATCCATTCTAATTCATTCGTACGATTCATTCTAATTCATTCGTATGATCCATTATAATTCATTCGTACGATCCATTCTACTTCATTCGTACGATCCATTCTACTTCATTCGCACGAATGTATTCATTCTAATTCATTCGTACAATCCATTCTAATTCATGCGCACGAATGTATCCATTCTAATTCATTCGTACAATCCATTCTAATTCATTCGCACGATCAATTCTAATTCATTCGTATGATTCATTCTAATTCATTCGTACGATCCATTCTACTTCATTCGCACGAATGTATCCATTCTAATTCATTCGTACAATCCATTCTAATTCATTCGCACGATCAATTCTAATTCATTCGTATGATCCATTCTAATTCATTCCTACGATCTATTCTAATTCATTCGTTCGAATGTATCCATTCTAATTTATTCGTACAATCCATTCTAATTCATTCGCACGATCAATTCTAATTCATTCGTATGATCCATTCTAATTCATTCCTACGATCTATTCTAATTTATTCGTTCGAATGTATCCATTCTAATTCATTCGTACGATTCATTCTAATTCATTCGTACGATCCATTCTAATTCATTCGTACAATCCATTCTAATTCATTCGTACGATTCATTCTAATTCATTCGTACGATCCATACTAATTCATTCGTACGATCCATTCTACTTCATTCGCACGAATGTATCCATTCTAATTCATTCGTACAATCCATTCTAATTCATTCGCACGATCAATTCTAATTCATTCGTATGATCCATTCTAATTCATTCCTACGATCTATTCTAATTCATTCGTTCGAATGTATCCATTCTAATTCATTCGTACGATTCATTCTAATTAATTCGTACGATCCATTCTAATTCATTCGTACGATCCATTCTACTTCATTCGCACGAATGTATCCATTCTAATTCATTCGTACAATCCATTCTAATTCATTCTATCCATTCTAATTCATTCGTACAATCCATTCTAATTCATTCGCACGATCAATTCTAATTCATTCGTATGATCCATTCTAATTCATTCCTACGATCTATTCTAATTCATTCGTTCGAATGTTTCCATTCTTTTTTTTTTTTTTAATCAAAGCTACGGGGATTTTATTGGGGACCCCGCCCCTTGAAAATGAGAAACAAACCAATTACAGCTTTGGCCTTTTATAATAAGGCATCAGAGAGAAGAAAGCAAAGTAAAATACAATCCCAACCCTCGCAATACAACCATATCAGAAACAGGATTTTAGCAATCCCTATCGAAGCTTCTGCTAGCCTTGTTGTTCTCAATTGCAATTCTCAAATTTTCCTTGAAAGCATCCGGATAGAGAGGAGTAACAATATTATCATAGAGGCCCATCTTGGACAGTATATCAGCCGGTTGATTTCCTTCTTGCAAAATGTGCGAAACCTGCACTCTTGAGAATTTTCCCATTTGATGTCGGATACTTAAGACTTGTTGCCGTGTAGTCCAAGGTATAGAGCAATCTCCATTGATACTATGGACAGCAGTCAAAGAGTCTGATTCTATCCACAATTGAGATATATGCATCTCAATTGCCATTTTGATGCCAAATTCAATGGATTCCAATTCAACATTGAGAATATCTTTATATCCAGAATTACCATAATAGGCTTTAATAGCTGTACCTTCACTATTACGAAAAATACCACCAACCCCTGCATTATCCGATGTGAGGGCTCCATCTGTATTAAGTTTCATCCACTCATTCTCTGGCTTTCTCCATGTGATTTGCTGACTACTTTTGTTGATTGGAGCAAAGAAACATCCCCACTTTGCTACTATAATTCTGTTCTCATGAGTATCTATATCACAAAGTTGAGCAGTGGAAATTCTAATATAAACATCACGAGTAATCAAGGCAAGTAGCAACCTTTTGTGTCTAGTAGAATGCTCAAATATACGTTTGTTTCTTTCTTCCCACAGATAATAAACAACACATCCTGTCGCAATCTTAGCTATGGTTGCAATCATACCTTTGCCATGGAATTTGGAATTTAGTCTGCCGATCTCCTCCTTGAGACTACCAAGTCTGCTAGCTTTAATTCCCATTCTAGAAAGTACGGATCTCCAAATCCAACTAGAGTAAGAGCATTCAAAGAATAGGTGTTCATGACATTCACTAGCTGACCAACATAACGTGCATAATGCATGCACCTGCAATCCTCTTTTGTGAAGCTTATCACAAGTCAGTAACTTGTTTTTCACTGCTCTCCATAAACAAAAGGCATGCCTTTCAACTTTGCATTTATGCCAAATCCATTTAGCTTCTGCAAATTTTGGTCTACGGTTCCTGATTTCATTCCAAGCTGTTTTAATGTTGAAGATACCATCTGGCGAGGGTTTCCAAACCACCAAGTCAGAGCCACTATGTATACGGTGTTGAGAGATCATGTTGAATATTTCAATAAGGTTAGCAGAAGTTGGAGTTGGAAGTATCCATTTGCCGTTATGAATGAAGTTGCAAACTGTAATGTCCTTTCCCATACCTAAATCATAGATATCTCTCTCACTAAAAAGGTCCACCAAACGTCCTTGTGGAAGCCAGGAATCATACCAGAAATTTGTCATCGCTCCATTGCCAACAACAGTGTAAATAAGAGGTTTGATTAAATTTCTAATATGTAGAATACCTTTCCAAACCCCCGAAGCAGTAGAGCTCACCTTGCAGTCCCATATACTATCATGCTTCAAATATTTACTCTTCACCCATCTAACCCATAAAGAGTCTTCATTGTTACAGATTCTCTATATATGCTTCGATAGAGCTGCAATATTCCATGTGCATAAGTCTCTAAGCCCAAGACCCCCTTCAGATTTAGGAAGAGAAATATGTTTCCAAGCAATGGGCACAATTTTCTTTGAAAGAGAAGGGCCACTCCAGAGGAATCTACTAAAAATTCTTTCAATTTCTTTAATCACAGCTTTGGGGAAGGAAAATATTCCTTACCAATAAATGTGCAAAGAGTTTAGAACTGATCTTATTAGTTCCACTCTACCCGCAAGAGAAAGGAAGTTTCTGCTCCAAGATCCAATCTTTAATCTGATCATATCAATTAGACTTTGACAATCAGAATGCTTCAACCTTTTGGAGACTAAAGGAAGTCCCAGATATTTGATGGGGAGTTGTGATTCTTCAAAGCCCATAATGTTCAGAATTGGTTGTTTACATTCTGCAGTTCTGCTGAAATAAATCTTCGATTTGTTGAGATTGACATCTAGCCCCGATTGACTTTTGAAAGTAGATAGAACTTGCTTAAGATGAAAGGCTGAATTTGTATCTGCATGACAAAAAACTAGCAAATCATCTGCATAAGCTAGGTGAGAAATTGGAGTGCTGCCCAAAGAAGGAACTGAAATTTCTTTCCTTTCTGTAGCTTCAAGGATAAGAAAAGAGAGGATGTTCATTGTGATAACAAACAAATAAGGGGAGAGAGGGTCTCCCTGCCGGATACCTGTTTCACCAGGAAAGTATCCAGCAGCTGCTCCATTTATTAATATTGAGAATTTCGCTGTAGATATGCAACATTTGATCCAATTTATCCAAATTTTGGGGAAGTTCATAGACTCAAACACCTGGAGGATAAAAGTATGATTTACCGAGTCAAAAGCCTTTTTAAGATCAATTTTGAGACACATTCTTGGCTTCCCTTGATTCGAATGAAACTTGTTGATCAATTCATGTGCCAACATTATTGCATCTTGAATGAGCCTGCCATTGATATAAGCCATCTGATTTTCAGCTATCAAATGAGGTATCACTTTCTTCAACCTGCTTGCTAGAATTGAGGAGATAATCTTGTAAGTGAAATTACAGAGGGAGATAGGTCTGTATCCTGCAAAACTTGTAGGCTGATCCTCTTTAGGGATGAGGGCAATCAAGGTATGATTTAGGGAGGAGATTCTGCTTGGATATTTTTGAAAAAAACGAACCATATCCGTTATATCTTCCTTAATGACTGCCCAGAACTTGATAAAAAAAGAAGCTGAGAAACCATCAGCACCTGGGGCCTTGTCTGAGGATGAATTGTGGATGACATTTTGAATTTCTTCATCAGTAAAAGGATTGCATAACTCTTCTGCTTGAGCATCTTGAAGTTTAGGTATGTTATTGCAGCTCAAAGAGACTCCTTTGGTATATCTAAAAAGTTTAGAGAAGTAATCTATACCTTCATTCTTAATATCCTCCGGATTTGTTAATTCCTGGCCATCAGCTTTTTGAATTTTATAAATTCTGCTTCTCGAATTGCGATTTTGAATGGCAGCATGGAAGAATTTTGAGTTAGTATCACCTTTGGATAACCATTGAGCTCTAGATTTAAGGCGCAAAAGATCAGCTTTCATATTTTCCTCTTTTTGAAGAGCTATGAGTGCTTCTCGTTCTGAGTAAACAAGAGAAATATCCAGAGGATTAATGTTTATCTTGGTTTGAACTTCATCCAGTCTCTTA
This sequence comes from Chamaelirium japonicum, assembly GCA_947650365.1. Lineage (NCBI taxonomy): Eukaryota > Viridiplantae > Streptophyta > Magnoliopsida > Liliales > Melanthiaceae > Chamaelirium > Chamaelirium japonicum. The sequence continues at coordinate 658,896 of CANTAL010000127.1, read as the reverse complement.
CGCGCTTTATCACAACGAAAATTTGTATGCTTGAAGCTGTTTTTATTCCAATCTTTTAGCTTTATCTTCAGTCTTTTGAGCTTGCTGCAGACTTTGGCAATAGGATCTCCAATAGCTGGTATTTCCCAAGAATCTGTAACAACTTTAGCAAAATCCTCCTGATTCTCCCAAATACTAAGATAACGGAATAGGGGAGAGCCAAAAGTCCAAGATATGTCCATTTAATGTTTCCATTCTAATTCATTCGTACGATTCATTCTAATTCATTCGTACGATCCATTCTAATTCATTCGTACGATCCATTCTAATTCATTCATACGATCAATTCTAATTCATTCATACAATCCATTCTAATTCATTCGTATGATCCATTCTAATTCATTCCTACGATCTATTCTAATTCATTCGTTCGAATGTTTCTATTCTAATTCATTCGTACGATCCATTCTAATTCATACGTACGATCCATTCTAATTCATTCGTATGATCCATTCTAATTCATTCCTACGATCTATTCTAATTCATTCAATTCATTCGTACGATCCATTCTAATTCATTCGTACGATCCATTCTACTTCATTCGCACGAATGTATCCATTCTAATTCATTCGTACAATCCATTCTAATTCATTCGTTCAAATGTATCCATTCTAATTCATTCGTACGATTCATTCCAATTCATTCGTACGATCCATTCTAATTCATTCGTACGATTCATTCTAATTCATTCGTACGATCCATTCTAATTCATTCGTGCAATCCATTCTAATTCATTCGCACGATCAATTCTAATTCATTCGTATGATCCATTCTAATTCATTCCTACGATCTATTCTAATTCATTCGTTCGAATGTATCCATTCTAATTCATTCGTACGATTCATTCTAATTCATTCGTACGATCCATTCTAATTCATTCGTACGATCCATTCTACTTCATTCGCACGAATGTATCCATTCTAATTCATTCGTACAATCCATTCTAATTCATTCGCACGATCAATTCTAATTCATTCGTATGATCCATTCTAATTCATTCCTACGATCTATTCTAATTCATTCGTTCGAATGTTTCCATTCTAATTCATTCGTACGATTCATTCTAATTCATTCGTACGATCCATTCTGATTCATTCGTACGATCGATTCTAATTCTACGATCCATTCTTACTCATTCGTACGATACATTCTAATTCATTCGCACGAATGTATCCATTCTGATTCATTCGCACGAATGTATCCATTCTAATTCATTCGTACAATCCATTCTAATTCATTCGCACGATAAATTCTAATTCATTCGTATGATCCATTCTAATTCATTCCTACGATCTATTCTAATTCATTCGTTCGAATGTATCCATTCTAATTCATTCGTACGATTCACTCTAATTCATTCGTACGATCCATTCTAATTCATTCGTACGATCTATTCTCCTTCATTCGCACGAATGTATCCATTCTAATTCATTCGTGCAATCCATTCTAATTCATTCGCACGATCAATTCTAATTCATTCGTATGATCCATTCTAATTCATTCCTACGATCTATTCTAATTCATTCGTTCGAATGTATCCATTCTAATTCATTCGTACGATTCATTCTAATTCATTCGTATGATCCATTCTAATTCATTCGTACGATCCATTCTAATTCATACGTACGATCCATTCGAATTCATTCATACGATCCATTCTAATTCATTCCTACGATCTATTCTAATTCATTCAATTCATTCGTACGATCCATTCTAATTCATTCGTACGATCCATTCTACTTCATTCGCACGAATGTATCCATTATAATTCATTCGTACGATCCATTCTAATTCATTCGTACGATCCATTCTAATTAATTCGTACGATCCATTCTACTTTATTCGCACGAATGTATCCATTCTAATTCATTAGTACAATCCATTCTAATTCATTCGCACGATCAATTCTAATTCATTCGTATGATCCATTCTAATTCATTCCTACGATCTATTCTAATTCATTCGTTCGAATGTATCCATTCTAATTCATTCGTACGATTCATTCTAATTCATTCGTACGATCCATTCTAATTCATTCGTACGATCCATTCTACTTCATTCGCATGAATGTATCCATTCTAATTCATTCGTACAATCCATTCTAATTCATTCGCACGATCAATTCTAATTCATTCGTACGATCAATTCTAATTCATTCGTACGATACATTCTAATTCATTCATTCGTATGATCCATTCTGATTCGTTCGTACGATCCATTCTAATTCATTCGTACGATCCATTCTACTTCATTCGCACGAATATATCCATTCTAATTCATTCGTACAATCCATTCTAATTCATTCGCACGATCAATTCTAATTCATTCGTATGATCCATTCTAATTCATTCCTACGATCTATTCTAATTTATTCGTTCGAATGTATCCATTCTAATTCATTCGTACGATCCATTCTGATTCATTCGTACGATCCATTCTAATTCATTCGTACGATTCATTCTAATTCATTCGCACGAATGTATCCATTCTATTCTAATTCATTCGAACATTCGTTGGAATGAAGTAGAATGGATCGTACGAATGAATTAGAATGGATCGTACGAATGAATTAGAATGGATACATTCGAACGAATGAATTAGAATAGATCGTAGGAACGAATTAGAATGGATCATACGAATGAATTAAAATTGATCATGCGAATGAATTAGAATGGATTGTACGAATGAATTAGAATGGATACATTCGTGCGAATGAAGTAGAATGGATCGTACGAATGAATTAGAATGGATCGTACGAATGAATTAGAATGAATCGTACGAATGAATCAGAATGGATACATTCAAACGAATGAATTAGAATAGATCGTAGGAATGAATTAGAATGGATCCGAATGAATTAGAATGGATCATACGATCCATTCTAATTTATTCGCACGATCCATTCTAATTCATTTATACGATCCATTCTAATTCATTCGTACGATCCATTCTGATTCATTCGTACGATCCATTCTACATCATTCGCACGAATGTACGAATGAATTAGAATGGATCATACGAATGAATTAGAATTGATCGTGCTAATGAATTAGAATGGATTGTACGAATGAATTAGAATGGATACATTCGTGCGAATGAAGTAGAATGGATCATACGAATGAATTAGAATGGATCGTACGAATGAATTAGAATGGATACATTCGAATGAATGAATTAGAATAGATCATAGGAATGAATTAGAATGAATCATATGAATGAATTAGAATTGATCGTGCGAATGAATTATAATGGATTGTACGAATGAATTAGAAATAGAATGGATCGTACGAATGAATTAGAATGGATCGTACGAATGAATTAGAATGAATCGTACGAATGAATTAGAATGGATACATTCGAACGAATGAATTAGAATAGATCGTAGGAATGAATTAGAATGGATCATACGAATGAATTAGAATTGATCGTGCGAATGAATTAGAATGGATTGTACGAATGAATTAGAATGGATACATTCGTGCGAATGAAGTAGAATTGATCGTACGAATGAATTAGAATGAATCATACGAATGAATTAGAATTGATCGTGCGAATGAATTAGAATGGATTGTACGAATGAATTAGAATGGATACATTCGTGCGCATGAATTAGAATGGATTATACGAATTAATTAGAATGGATTCATTCGTGCGAATGAAGTATAATGGATCGTACGAATGAAGTAGAATGGATCGTACGAATGAATTAGAATGGATCGTACGAATGAATTAGAATGAATCGTACGAATGAATTAGAATGGATCGTACGAATGAATTAGAATGAATCGTACGATTGAATTAGAATGGATACATTCGAACGAATTAATTAGAATAGATCGTAGGAATGAATTAAAATGGATCATACGAATGAATTAGAATTGATCATACGAATGAATTAGAATTGATCGTGCGAATGAATTAGAATGGATTGTACGAATGAATTAGAATTGATCGTGCGAATGAATTAGAATGGATCATACGAATGAATTAGAATGGATACATTCGAACGAATGAATTAGAATAGATCGTAGGAATGAATTAGAATGGATCATACGAATGAATTATTAGAATTGATTGTGCGAATGAATTAGAATGGATTGTACGAATGAATTAGAATGGATACATTCGTACGAATGAATTAGAATGAATCGTACGAATGAATTAGAATGGATACATTCGAACGAATGAATTAGAATAGATCATAGGAATGAATTAGAATGGATCATACGAATGAATTAGAATTGGATCGTACGAATGAATTTAAATGGATCGTACAAATGAATTACAAAGGTTACATTTGTGAGAATGAATTATAATAGATCGTACGAATGAATTTAATGGATCGTACGAATGGATTAGAATGAATCATACGAATGAATTAGAATGGATCGTACGAATGAATTAGAATGGATCGTGCAAATGAATTAGAATCGATCATACGAATGAATTATAATGGATCGTATGAATGAATTAGATCGTACGAATGAATTAGAATGGATTGTACGAATGAGTTAAAATGGATATATTCGAGCGAATGAATTAGAATGGATACATTTGTGCGAATGAATTAGAATGGATCGTACGAATGAATTAGAATGGATCGTAGGAATGAATTAGAATGGATCATACGAATAAATTAGAATGGATACATTTGAATGAATGAATTAGAATAGATCGTAGGAATGAATTAGAATGGATCATACGAATGAATTAGAATTGATCGTGCGAATGAATTAGAATGGATTACACGAATGAATTAGAATGGATATATTCATGTGAATGAAGTAGAATGGATCGTACGAATGAATTAGAATGGATCGTACGAATGAATTAGAATGAATCGTACGAATGAATTAGAATGGAAACATTCGAATGAATGAATTAGAATAGATCGTAGGAATGAATTAGAATAGATCGTACGAATGAATTAGAATGGATCGTACGAATGAATTAGAATGAATCGTACGAATGAATTCGAATGGATACATTCGAATGAATGAATTAGAATAGATCGTAGGAATGAATTAGAATGGATCATACGAATGAATTAGAATTGATCGTGCGAATGAATTAGAATGGATTGTACGAATGAATTAGAATGGATACATTCGTGCGAATAAAGTAGAATGGATCGTACGAATGAATTAGAATGGATCGTACGAATGAATTAGAATGGATATATTCGAACGAATGAATTAGAATAGATCGTAGGAATGAATTAGAATGGATCATACGAATGAATTAGAATTGATCGTGCGAATGAATTAGAATGGATTGTACGAATGAATTAGAATGGATACATTCGTGCGAATGAAGTAGAATGGATCGTACGAATGAATTAGAATGGATCGTACAAATGAATTAGAATGAATCGTACGAATGAATTAGAATGGATACATTCGAACGAATGAATTAGAATAGATCGTAGGAATGAATTAGAATGGATCATACGAATGAATTAGAATTGATCGTGCGAATGAATTGGAATGGATTGCACAAATGAATTAGAATGGATACATTCGAGCGAATGAAGTAGAATGGATCGTACGAATGAATTAGAATGGATCGTACGAATGAATTAGAAGGGATAAATTCGAACGAATGAATTAGAATAGATCGTAGGAATGAATTAGAATGGATCATACGAATGAATTAGAATTGATCGTGCGAATGAATTAGAATGGATTGTACGAATGAATTAGAATGGATACATTCGTGCGAATGATGTAGAATGGATCGTACGAATGAATCAGAATGGATCGTACGAATGAATTAGAATGAATCATACGAATGAATTAGAATGGATACATTCGAACGAATGAATTAGAATAGATCGTAGGAATGAATTAGAATGGATCATACGAATGAATTAGAATTAATCGTGCGAATGAATTAGAATGGATTGTACGAATGAATTAGAATGGATACATTCGTGCGAATGAAGTAGAATTGATCGTACAAATGAATTAGAATGGATCGTACGAATGAATTAGAATGAATCGTACGAATGAATTAGAATGGATACATTCGAACTAATGAATTAGAATAGATCGTAGGAATGAATTAGAATGGATCATACGAATGAATTAGAATTGATCGTGCAAAAGAATTAGAATGGATTGTACGAAGGAATTAGAATGGATACATTCGTGCGAATGAAGTAGAATGGATCGTACGAATGAAATAGAATGGATCGTACGAATGAATTAGAATGAATCGTACGAATGAATTAGAATGGATACATTCGAACGAATGAATTAGAATAGATCGTAGGAATGAATTAGAATGGATCATACAAATGAATTAGAATTGATCGTGCGAATGAATTAGAATGGATTGTACGAATGAATTAGAATAGATACATTCGTGCGAATGAATTAGAATGGATCGTACGAATGAATTAGAATGGATCGTACGAATGAATTAGAATGGATACATTCGAACGAATGAATTAGAATAGATCGTAGGAATGAATTAGAATAGATCGTACGAATGAATTAGAATTGATCGTGCGAATGAATTAGAATGGATTGTACGAATGAATTAGAATGGATACATTCGTGCGAGTGAAGTAGAATGGATCGTACGAATGAATTAGAATGGATCGTACAAATGAATCAGAATGGATCGTACGAATGAATTAGAATGAATCGTACGAATGAATTAGAATGGAAACATTCGAACGAATGAATTAGAATAGATCGTAGGAATGAATTAGAATGGATCATACGAATGAATTGGAATTGATCGTGCGAATGAATTAGAATGGATTGTACGAATGAATTAGAATGGATACATTCGTGCGAATGAAGTAGAATGGATCGTACGAATGAATTAGAATGGATCGTACGAATGAATTAGAATGAATCGTACGAATGAATTAGAATGGATACATTCGAATGAATGAATTAGAATAGATCATAGAAATGAATTAGAATGGATCATACGAATGAATTAGAATTGATCGTGCGAATGAATTAGAATGGATTGCAAGAACGAATTATAATGGATACATTCGAGCGAATGAAGTAGAATGGATCGTACCAATGAATTAGAATGGATCGTACGAATGAATTAGAATGAATCGTACGAATGAATTAGAATGGATCGTACGAATGAATCAGAATGGATCGTACGAATGAATTAGAATGAATCGTACGAATGAATTAGAATGGAAACATTCGAACGAATGAATTAGAATAGATCATAGGAATGAATTAGAATGGATCGTACGAATGAATTAGAATGGATCGTACGAATGAATTAGAATGAATCGTACGAATGAATTAGAATGGATACATTCGAACGAATGAATTAGAATAGATCGTAGGAATGAATTAGAATGGATCATACGAATGAATTAGAATTGATCGTGCGAATGAATTAGAATGGATTGTACGAATGAATTAGAATGGATACATTCGTGCGAATGAAGTAGAATGGATCGTACGAATGAATTAGAATGGATCATACGAATAAATTAGAATGAATCGTACGAATGAATTAGAATGAATACATTCGAACGAATGAATTAGAATAGATCGTAGGAATGAATTAGAATGGATCATACGAATGAATTAGAATTGATCGTGCGAATGAATTAGAATGGATTGCACGAATGAATTAGAATAGATACATTCGTGCGAATGAAGTAGAATGGATCATACGAATGAATTAGAATGGATCGTACGAATGAATTAGAATAAATCGTACGAATGAATTAGAATGGATACATTCGAACGAATGAATTAGAATAGATCATAGGAATGAATTAGAATGGATCATACGAATGAATTAGAATTGATCGTGCGAATGAATTAGAATGGATTGCACGAATGAATTAGAATGGATACATTCGAGCGAATGAAGTAGAATGGATCGTATGAATGAATTAGAATGGATCGTACGAATGAATTAGAATGAATCGTACGAATGAATTAGAATGGATACATTCGAACGAATGAATTAGAATAGATCGTAGGAATGAATTAGAATGGATCATACGAATGAATTAGAATTGATCGTGCGAATGAATTAGAATGGATTGTACGAATGAATTAGAATGGATACATTCGTGCGAATGAAGTAGAATGGATCGTACGAATGAATTAGAATGGATCATACGAATAAATTAGAATGAATCGTACGAATGAATTAGAATGAATACATTCGAACGAATGAATTAGAATAGATCGTAGGAATGAATTAGAATGGATCATACGAATGAATTAGAATTGATCGTGCGAATGAATTAGAATGGATTGCACGAATGAATTAGAATAGATACATTCGTGCGAATGAAGTAGAATGGATCATACGAATGAATTAGAATGAATCGTACGAATGAATTAGAATGGATACATTCGAACTAATGAATTAGAATAGATCGTAGGAATGAATTAGAATGGATCATACGAATGAATTAGAATTGATCGTGCGAATGAATTAGAATGGATTGTACGAAGGAATTAGAATGGATACATTCGTGCGAATGAAGTAGAATGGATCGTACGAATGAAATAGAATGGATCGTACGAATGAATTAGATTGAATCGTACGAATGAATTAGAATGGATACATTCGAACGAATGAATTAGAATAGATCGTAGGAATGAATTAGAATGGATCATACGAATGAATTAGAATTGATCGTGCGGATGAATTAGAATGGATCGTACGAATGAATTAGAATGGATCGTACGAATGAATTAGAATGAATCGTACGAATGAATTAGAATGGATACATTCGAACGAATGAATTAGAATAGATCGTAGGAATGTATTAGAATGGATCTGAATGAATTAGAATGGATCATACGATCCATTCTAATTCATTCGCACGATCCATTCTAATTCATTTATACGATCCATTCTAATTCATTCGTACGATCCATTGTGATTCATTCGTACGATCCATTGTACATCATTCGCACGAATGTACGAATAAATTAGAATGGATCATACGAATGAATTAGAATTGATCGTGCGAATGAATTAGAATGGATTGTACGAATAAAGTAGAATGGATCGTACGAATGAATTAGAATGGATCGTATGAATGAATTAGAATGAATCGTACGAATGAATTAGAATGGATACATTCGAACGAATGAATTAGAATAGATCGTAGGAATGAATTAGAATGGATCATACGAATGAATTAGAATTGATCGTGTGAATGAATTAGAATGGATTGTACGAACGAATTAGAATGGATACATTCGTGCGAATGAAGTAGAATGGATCGTACGAATGAATTAGAATGGATCGTACGAATGAATTAGAATGAATCGTACGAATGAATTAGAATGGATACATTCGAACGAATGAATTAGAATAGATCGTAGGAATGAATTAGAATGGATCATACGAATGAATTAGAATTGATCGTGCGAATGAATTAGATTGGATTGCACGAATGAATTAGAATGGATACATTCGAGCGAATGAAGTAGAATGGATCGTACGAATGAATTAGAATCGATCGTACGAATGAATTAGAATGAATTGTACGAATGAATTAGAATGGATACATTCGAACGAATGAATTAGAATAGATCGTAGGAATGAATTAGAATGGATCATACGAACGAATTAGAATTGATCGTGCGAATGAATTAGAATGGATTGTACGAATGAATTAGAATGGATACATTCGTGCGAATGATGTAGAATGGATCGTACGAATGAATCAGAATGGATCGTATGAATGAATTAGAATAAATCGTACGAATGAATTAGAATGGATACATTCGAACGAATGAATTAGAATAGATCGTAGGAATGAATTAGAATGGATCATACGAATGAATTAGAATTCATCGTGCGAATGAATTAGAATGGATTGTACGAATGAATTAGAATGGATACATTCGTGCGAATGAAGTAGAATGGATCGTACGAATGAATTAGAATTGATCGTACGAATGAATTAGAATGAATCGTACGAATAAATTAGAATGGATACATTCAAACTAATGAATTAGAATAGATCGTAGGAATGAATTAGAATGGATCATACGAATGAATTAGAATTGATCGTGCGAATGAATTAGAATGGATTGTATGAAGGAATTAGAATGGATACATTCATGCGAATGAAGTAGAATGGATCGTACGAATGAAATAGAATGGATCGTACGAATGAATTAGAATGAATCATACGAATGAATTAGAATGGATATATTCGAACGAATGAATTAGAATAGATCGTAGGAATGAACTAGAATGGATCATACGAAAGAATTAGAATTGATCGTGTGAATGAATTAGAATGGATTGTACGAATGAATTAGAATGGATACATTCATGCGAATGAAGTAGAATGGATCGTACGAATGAATTAGAATGGATCGTACGAATGAATTAGAATGGATACATTCGAACGAATGAATTAGAATAGATCGTAGGAATGAATTAGAATGGATCGTACGAATGAATTAGAATTGATCGTGCGAATGAATTAGAATGGATTGTACGAATGAATTAGAATGGATACATTCGTGCGAATGAAGTAGAATGGATCGTACGAATGAATTAGAATGGATCGTACGAATGAATCAGAATAGATCGTACGAATGAATTAGAATGAATCGTACGAATGAATTAGAATGGAAACATTCGAACGAATGAATTAGAATAGATCGTAGGAATGAATTAGAATGGATCATACGAATGAATTAGAATTGATCGTGCGAATGAATTAGAATGGATTGTACGAATGAATTAGAATGGATACATTCGTGCGAATGAAGTAGAATGGATCGTACGAATGAATTAGAATGGATCGTACGAATGAATTAGAATGAATCGTACGAATGAATTAGAATGTATACATTCGAATGAATGAATTAGAATAGATCGTAGGAATGAATTAGAATGGATCATACGAATGAATTAGAATTGATCGTGCGAATGAATTAGAATGGATTGCACGAATGAATTAGAATGGATACATTCGAGCGAATGAAGTAGAATGGATCGTACGAATGAATTAGAATGGATCGTACGAATGAATTAGAATGAATCGTACGAATGAATTAGAATGGATCGTTCAAATGAATCAGAATGGATCGTACGAATGAATTAGAATGAATCGTACGAATGAATTAGAATGGAAACATTCGAATGAATGAATTAGAATAGATCGTAGGAATGAATTAGAATGGATCGTGCGAATAAATTAGAATGGATCGTACGAATGAATTAGAATGAATCGTACGATTGAATTAGAATGGATACATTCGAACGAATGAATTAGAATAGATCGTAGGAATGAATTAGAATGGATCATACGAATGAATTAGAATTGATCGTGCAAATGAATTAGAATGGATTGTACGAATGAATTAGAATGGATACATTCGTGCGAATGAAGTAGAATGGATCGTACGAATGAATTAGAATGGATCGTACGAATGAATTAGAATGAATCGTACGAATGAATTAGAATGGATACATTCGAACGAATGAATTAGAATAGATCGTAGGAATGAATTAGAATGGATCATACGAATGAATTAGAATTGATCGTGCGAATGAATTAGAATGGATTGCACAAATGAATTAGAATGGATACATTCGTGCGAATGAAGTAGAATGGATCGTACGAATGAATTAGAATGGATTGTACGAATTAATTAGAATGAATCATACGAATGAATTAGAATGCATACATTCGAACGAATGAATTAGAATAGATCGTAGGAATGAATTAGAATGGATCATACGAACGAATTAGAATTGATCGTGCGAATGAATTAGAATGGATTGCACAAATGAATTAGAATGGATACATTCGAGCGAATGAAGTAGAATGGATCGTACGAATGAATTAGAATGGATCGTACGAATGAATTAGAATGAATCATACGAATGAATTAGAATGGATACATTCGAACGAATGAATTAGAATAGATCGTAGGAATGAATTAGAATGGATTGTACGAATGAATTAGAATGGATTGTACGAATGAATTAGAATGGATACATTTGTGCGAATGATGTAGAATGGATCGTACGAATGAATCAGAATGGATCGTACGAATGAATTAGAATGAATCGTACGAATGAATTAGAATGGATACATTCGAACGAATGAATTAGAATAGATCGTATGAATGAATTAGAATGGATCATACGAATGAATTAGAATTGATCTTGCGAATGAATTATAATGGATTGTACGAATGAATTAGAATGGATACATTCGTGCGAATGAAGTAGAATGGATCGTACGAATGAATTAGAATGAATCGTACGAATGAATTAGAATGGATACATTCGAACTAATGAATTAGAATAGATCGTAGGAATGAATTAGAATGGATCATACGAATGAATTAGAATTGATCGTGCGAATGAATTAGAATGGATTGTACAAAGGAATTAGAATGGATACATTCGTACGAATGAAGTAGAATGGATCGTACGAATGAAATAGAATGGATCGTACGAATGAATTAGAATGAATCGTACGAATGAATTAGAATAGATACATTTGAACGAATGAATTAGAATAGATCGTAGGAATGAATTAGAATGGATCATACGAATGAATTAGAATTGATCGTGCGGATGAATTAGAATGGATCGTACGAATGAATTAGAATGGATCGTACGTATGAATTAGAATGAATCGTACGAATGAATTAGAATGGATACATTCGAACGAATGAATTAGAATAGATCGTAGGAATGAATTGGAATGGATCTGAATGAATTAGAATGGATCATATGATCCATTCTAATTCATTCGCACGATCCATTCTAATTCATTTATAGGATCCATTCTAATTCATTCGTACGATCCATACTATTCATTCGTACGATCCATTCTACATCATTCGCACGAATGTACGAATGAATTAGAATGGATCATACGAATGAATTAGAATTGATCGTGCGAATGAATTAGAATGGATTGTACGAATGAATTAGAATGGATACATTCGTTCGAATGAAGTAGAATGGATCGTACGAATGAATTAGAATGGATCGTACAAATGAATTAGAATGGATACATTCGAACGAATGAATTAGAATAGGTCATAGGAATGAATTAGAATGGATCATACGAATGAATTAGAATTGATCGTGCGAATGAATTAGAATGGATTGTACGAATGAATTAGAAGTAGAATGGATCGTACGAATGAATTAGAATGGATCGTACGAATGAATTAGAATGAATCGTACGAATGAATTAGAATGGATACATTCGAACGAATGAATTAGAATAGATCGTAGGAATGAATTAGAATGGATCATACGAATGAATTAGAATTGATCGTGCGAATGAATTAGAATGGATTGTACGAATGAATTAGAATGGATACATTCGTGCGAATGAAGTAGAATAGATCATACGAATGAATTAGAATGAATCATACGAATGAATTAGAATTGATCGTGCGAATGAATTAGAATGGATTGTACGAATGAATTAGAATGGATACATTCGTGCGCATGAATTAGAATGGATTGTACGAATGAATTAGAATGGATACATTCGTGCGAATGAAGTAGAATGGATCGTACGAATGAAGTAGAATGGATCGTACGAATGAATTAGAATGGATCGTACGAATGAATTAGAATGGATCGTACGAATGAATTAGAATGAATCGTACGAATGAATTAGAATGGATACATTCGAACAAATTAATTAAAATAGATCATAGGAATGAATTAGAATGGATCATATGAATGAATTAGAATTGATCATACGAATGAATTAGAATTGATCGTGCGAATGAATTAGAATGGATTGTACGAATGAATTAGAATTGATCGTGCGAATGAATTAGAATGGATGATAGGAATGAATTAGAATGGATACATTCGAACGAATGAATTAGAATAGATCGTAGGAATGAATTAGAATGGATCATACGAATGAATTATTAGAATTGATCGTGCGAATGAATTAGAATGGATTGTACGAATGAATTAGAATGGATCCATTCGTACGAATGAATTAGCATGAATCGTACGAATGAATTAGAATTGATACATTCGAACGAATGAATTAGAATAGATCGTAGGAATGAATTAGAATGGATCATACGAATGAATTAGAATTGGATCGTACGAATGAATTTGAATGGATCGTACAAATGAATTAGAAAGGTTACATTTGTGAGAATGAATTAGAATTGATCGTACGAATGAATTAAATGGATCGTACGAATGGATTAGAATGAATCATACGAATGAATTAGAATGGATCGTACGAATGAATTAGAATGGATCGTGCAAATGAATTAGAATCGATCATACGAATGAATTAGAATGGATCGTATGAATGAATTAGATCGTACGAATGAATTAGAATGGATCGTACGAATGAATTAAAATGGATATATTCGAGCGAATGAATTAGAATGGATACATTTATGCGAATGAATTAGAATAGATCGTACGAATGAATTAGAATGGATCGTAGGAATGAATTAGAATGGATCATACGAATGAATTAGAATGGATGCATTCGAACGAATGAATTAGAATAGATCGTAGGAACGAATTAGAATGGATCATACGAATGAATTAGAATTGATCGTGCGAATGAATTAGAATGTATTGCACGAATGAATTAGAATGGATACATTCATGCGAATGAAGTAGAATGGATCGTACGAATGAATTAGAATGGATCGTACGAATGAATTAGAATGAATCGTACGAATGAATTAGAATGGAAACATTCGAACGAATGAATTAGAATAGATCGTAGGAATGAATTAGAATGGATCGTACGAATGAATTAGAATAGATCGTACGAATGAATTAGAATTAATCGTACGAATGAATTAGAATGGATACATTCGAACGAATGAATTAGAATAGATCGTAGGAATGAATTAGAATGGATCATACGAATGAATTAGAATTGATCGTGCGAATGAATTAGAATGGATTGTACGAATGAATTAGAATGGATACATTCGTGCGAATGAAGTAGAATGGATCGTACGAATGAATTAGAATGGATCGTACGAATGAATTAGAATGAATCATACGAATGAATTAGAATGGATACATTCGAACGATTGAATTAGAATAGATCGTAGGAATGAATTAGAATGGATCATACGAATGAATTAGAATTGATCGTGCGAATGAATTAGAATCGATTGCATAAATGAATTAGAATGGATACATTCGAGCGAATGAAGTAGAATGGATCGTACGAATGAATTAGAATGGATCGTACGAATGAATTAGAATGAATCGTACGAATGAATTAGAATGGATACATTCGAATGAATGAATTAGAATATATCGTAGGAATGAATTAGAATGGATCATACGAATGAATTAGAATTGATCGTGCGAATGAATTAGAATGGATTGTACGAATGAATTAGAATGGATACATTCGTGCGAATGATGTAGAATGGATCGTACGAATGAATCAGAATGGATCGTACGAATGAATTAGAATGAATCGTACGAATGAATTAGAATGGATACATTCGAACGAATGAATTAGAATAGATCGTAGGAATGAATTAGAATGGATCATACGAATGAATTAGAATTGATCGTGTGAATGAATTAGAATGGATTGTACGAATGAATTAGAATGGATACATTCGTGCGAATGAAGTAGAATGGATCGTACGAATGAATTAGAATGGATCGTACGAATGAATTAGAATGAATCGTACGAATGAATTAGAATGGATACATTCGAACTAATGAATTAGAATAGATCGTAGGAATGAATTAGAATGGATCATACGAATGAATTAGAATTGATCGTGCGAATAAATTAGAATGGATTGTACGAAGGAATTAGAATGGATACATTCGTGCGAATGAAGTAGAATGGATCGTACGAATGAAATAGAATGGATCGTACGAATGAATTAGAATGAATCGTACGAATGAATTAGAATGGATACATTCGAACGAATGAATTAGAATAGATCGTAGGAATGAATTAGAATGGATCATACGAATGAATTAGAATTGATCGTGCGAATGAATTAGAATGGATTGTACGAATGAATTAGAATGGATACATTCGTGCGAATGAAGTAGAATGGATCGTACGAATGAATTTGAATGGATACATTCGAACGAATGAATTAGAATGGATCGTAGGAATGAATTAGAATGGATCGTACGAATGAATTAGAATTGATCGTGCGAATGAATTAGAATGGATTGTACGAATGAATTAGAATGGATACATTCGTGCGAATGAAGTAGAATAGATCGTACGAATGAATTAGAATGGATCGTACGAATGAATCAGAATGGATCGTACGAATGAATTAGAATGAATCGTACGAATGAATTAGAATAGAAAAATTCGAACGAATGAATTAGAATATATCGTAGGAATGAATTAGAATGGATCATACGAATGAATTAGAATTGATCGTGCGAATGAATTAGAATGGATTGTACGAATGAATTAGAATGGATACATTCGTGCGAATGAAGTAGAATGGATCGTACGAATGAATTAGTATGGATCGTACGAATGAATTAGAATGAATCGTACGAATGAATTAGAATGGATCGTACGAATGAATCAGAATGGATCGTACGAATGAATTAGAATGAATCGTATGAATGAATTAGAATGGAAACATTCGAACGAATGAATTAGAATAGATCGTAGGAATGAATTAGAATGGATCGTACGAATGAATTAGAATGGATCGTACGAATGAATTAGAATGAATCGTACGAATGAATTAGAATGGATACATTCGAACGAATGAATTAGAATAGATCGTAGGAATGAATTAGAATGGATCATACGAATGAATTAGAATTGATCGTGCGAATGAATTAGAATGGATTGTACGAATGAATTAGAATGGATACATTCGTGCGAATGAAGTAGAATGGATCGTACGAATGAATTAGAATGGATCGTACGAATGAATTAGAATGAATCGTACGAATGAATTAGAATGGATACATTCGAACGAATGAATTAGAATAGATAGTAGGAATGAATTAGAATGGATCATACGAATGAATTAGAATTGATCGTGCGAATGAATTAGAATGGATTGTACGAATGAATTAGAATGGATACATTCGTGCGAATGAAGTAGAATGGATCGTACGAATGAATTAGATGGATCGTACGAATGAATTCGAATGAATCGTACGAATGAATTAGAATGGATACATTCGAACGAATGAATTAGAATAGATCATAGGAATGAATTAGAATGGATCATACGAATAAATTAGAATTGATCGTGCTAATGAATTAGAATGGATTGCACGAATGAATTAGAATGGATACGTTCGAGCGAATGAAGTAGAATGGATCGTACGAATGAATTAGAATGGATCGTACGAATGAATTAGAATGAATCGTACGAATGAATTAGAATGGATACATTCGAATGAATGATATAGAATAGATCGTAGGAATGAATTAGAATGGATCATACGAATGAATTAGAATTGATCATGCGAATGAATTAGAATGGATTGTACGAATGAATTAGAATGGATACATTCGTGCGAATGATGTAGAATGGATCGTACGAATGAATCAGAATGGATCGTACGAATGAATTAGAATGAATCGTACGAATGAATTAGAATGGATACATTCGAACGAATGAATTAGAATAGATCATAGGAATGAATTAGAATGGATCATACGAATGAATTAGAATTGATCGTGCGAATGAATTAGACTGGATTGTACGAATGAATTAGAATGGATACATTCGTGCGAATGAAGTAGAATGGATCGTACGAATGAATTAGAATGGATCGTACGAATGAATTAGAATGAATCGTATGAATGAATTAGAATGGATCATACGAATGAAGTAGAATGGATCGTACGAATGAAATAGAATGGATGGTACGAATGAATTAGAATGAATCGTACGAATGAATTAGAATGGATACATTCGAACGAATGAATTAGAATAGATCGTAGGAATGAATTAGAATGGATCATACGAATGAATTAGAATTGATCGTGCGAATGAATTAGAATGGATTGTACGAATGAATTAGAATGGATACATTCGTGCGAATGAAGTAGAATGGATCGTACGAATGAATTAGAATGGATCGTACGAATGAATTAGAATGGATACATTCGAACGAATGAATTAGAATAGATCGTAGGAATGAATTAGAATGGATCGTACGAATGAATTAGAATTGATCGTGCGAATGAACTAGAATGGATTGTACGAATGAATTAGAATGGATACATTCGTGCGAATGAAGTAGAATGGATCGTACGAATGAATTAGAATGGATCGTAGGAATGAATCAGAATGGATCGTACGAATGAATTAGAATGAATCGTACGAATGAATTAGAATGGAAACATTCGAACGAATGAATTAGAATAGATCCTAGGAATGAATTAGAATGGATCATACGAATGAATTAGAATTGATCGTGCGAATAAATTAGAATGGATTGTACGAATGAATAAGAATGGATACATTCGTGCGAATGAAGTAGAATGGATCGTATGAATGAATTAGAATGGATCGTACGAATGAATTAGAATGAATCGTACGAATGAATTAGAATGGATACATTCGAACGAATGAATTAGAATAGATCGTAGGAATGAATTAGAATGGATCATACGAATGAATTAGAATTGATCGTGCGAATGAATTAGAATGGATTGCACGAATGAATTAGAATGGATAAATTCGAGCGAATGAAGTAGAATGGATCGTACGAATGAATTAGAATGGATCGTACGAATGAATTAGAATGAATCGTACGAATGAATTAGAATGGATCGTACGAATGAATCAGAATGGATCATACGAATGAATTAGAATGAATCGTACGAATGAATTAGAATGGAAACATTCAAACGAATGAATTAGAATAGATCGTAGGAATGAATTAGAATGGATCGTACGAATGAATTAGAATGGATCGTACGAATGAATTAGAATGAATCATATGAATGAATTAGAATGGATACATTCGAACGAATGAATTAGAATAGATCGTTGGAATGAATTAGAATGGATCAAACGAATGAATTAGAATTGATCGTGTGAATGAATTAGAATGGATTGTACGAATGAATTAGAATGGATACATTCGTGCGAATGAAGTAGAATGGATCGTACGAATGAATTAGAATGGATCGTACGAATGAATTAGAATGAATCGTACGAATGAATTAGAATGGATATATTCGAACGAATGAATTAGAATAGATCGTAGGAATAAATTAGAATGGATCATACGAATGAATTAGAATTGATCGTGCGAATGAATTAGAATGGATTGCACGAATGAATTAGAATGGATACATTCGTGCAAATGAAGTAGAATGGATCGTACGAATGAATTAGAATGGATCGTTCGAATGAATTAGAATGAATCGTACGAATGAATTAGAATGGATACATTCGAACGAATGAATTAGAATAGATCGTAGGAATGAATTAGAATGGATCATACGAATGAATTAGAATTGATCGTGCGAATGAATTAGAATGGATTGCACGAATGAATTAGAATGGATACATTCGAGCGAATGAAGTAGAATGGATCGTACGAATGAATTAGAATGGATCGTACGAATGAATTAGAATGAATCGTACGAACGAATTAGAATGGATACATTCGAACGAATTAATTAGAATAGATCGTAGGAATGAATTGGAATGGATCATACGAATGAATTAGAATTGATCGTGCGAATGAATTAGAATGGATTGTACGAATGAATTAGAATGGATACATTCGTGCGAATGATGTAGAATGGATCGTACGAATGAATCAGAATGGATCGTACGAATGAATTAGAATGAATCGTACGAATGAATTAGAATGGATACATTCGAACGAAGGAATTAGAATAGATCCTATGAATGAATTAGAATGGATCATACGAATAAATTAGAATTGATCGTGCGAATGAATTAGAATGGATTGTACGAATGAATTAGAATGGATACATTCGTGCGAATGAAGTAGAATGGATCATACGAATGAATTAGAATGAATCGTACGAATGAATTAGAATGGATACATTCGAACTAATGAATTAGAATAGATCGTAGGATTGAATTAGAATGGATCATACGAATGAATTAGAATTGATCGTGCGAATGAATTAGAATGGATTGTACGAAGGAATTAGAATGGATACATTCGTGCGAATGAAGTAGAATGGATCGTACGAATGAAATAGAATGGATCGTACGAATGAATTAGAATGAATCGTACGAATGAATTAGAATGGATACATTCGAACGAATGAATTAGAATAGATCGTAGGAATGAATTAGAATGGATCATACGAATGAATTAGAATTGATCGTGCGAATGAATTAAAATGGATTGTACGAATGAAGAATGGATACATTCGTGCGAATGAAGTAGAATGGATCGTACGAATGAATTAGAATGGATCGTACGAATGAATTAGAATGAATTGTACGAATGAATTAGAATGGATACATTCGAACGAATGAATTAGAATAGATCGTAGGAATGAATTAGAATGGATCATACGAATGAATTAAAATTGATCGTGCGAATGAATTAGAATGGATTGCGCGAATGAATTAGAATGGATACATTCGAGCGAATGAAGTAGAATGGATCAGACGAATGAATTAGAATGGATCGTACGAATGAATTAGAATGAATCGTACGAATGAATTAGAATGGATCGTACGAATGAATCAGAATGGATCGTACGAATGAATTAGAATGAATCGTACGAATGAATTAGAATGGAAATATTCGAACGAATGAATTAGAATAGATCATAGGAATGAATTAGAATGGATCGTACGAATGAATTAGAATGGATCGTACGAATGAATTAGAATGAATCGTACGAATGAATTAGAATGGATACATTCGAACGAATGAATTAGAATAGATCGTAGGAATGAATTAGAATGGATCATACGAATGAATTAGAATTGATCATGCGAATGAATTAGAATGGATTGTACGAATGAATTAGAATGGATACATTCGTGCGAATGAAGTAGAATGGATCGTACGAATGAATCAGAATGGATTGTACGAATGAATTAGAATGAATCGTACGAATGAATTAGAATGGATACATTCGAACGAATGAATTAGAATAGGTCATAGGAATGAATTAGAATGGATCATACGAATGAATTAGAATTGATCGTGCGAATGAATTAGAATGGATTGCACGAATGAATTAGAATGGATACATTCGAGCGAATGAAGTACAATGGATCGTACGAATGAATTAGAATGGATCGTACGAATGAATTAGAATGAATCGTACGAATGAATTAGAATGGATACATTCGAACGAATGAATTAGAATAGATCGTAGGAATGAATTAGAATGGATCATACGAATGAATTAGAATTGATCGTGCGAATGAATTAGAATGGATTGTACGAATGAATTAGAATGGATACATTCGTACGAATGAGTAAAAATGGATCGTACGAATGAACGAATAAATCAGAATAGATCGTAGGAATGAATTAGAATGGATCATACGAATGAATTAGAATTGATCGTGCGAATGAATTAGAATGGATTGTACGAATGAATTAGAATGGATACATTCGTGCGAATGGAGTAGAATGGATCGTACGAATGAATTAGAATGGATCGTACGAATGAATTAGAATGGATACATTCGAACGTATGATCTATTCTAATTCATTCCTACGATCTATTCTAATTCATTCAATTCATTCGTACGATCCATTCTAATTCATTCGTACGATCCATTCTACTTCATTCGCACGAATGTATCCATTCTAATTTATTCGTACAATCCATTCTAATTCATTCACACGATCAATTCTAATTCATTCGTATGATCCATTCTAATTCATTCCTACGATCTATTCTAATTCATTCGTACGATTCATTCTAATTCATTCATACGATCCATTCTAATTTATTCGTACGATCCATTCTACTTCATTGGCATGAATGTATCCATTCTAATTCATTCGTACAATCCATTCTAATTCATTCGCACGATCAATTCTAATTCATTCGTATGATCCATTCTAATTCATTCCTACGATCTATTCTAATTTATTCATTCGAATGTATCCATTCTAATTCATTCGTACGATTCATTCTAATTCATTCCTACGATCTATTATAATTCATTCATTCGAATGTATCCAATGAATTAGAATGGATCATACGAATGAATTAGAATTGATCGTACGAATGAATTAGAATGGATTGTACGAATGAATTAAAATGGATACATTCGTGCGAATGAAGTAGAATGGATCATACGAATAAATTAGAATGGATACATTCGTGCGAATGAAGTAGAATGGATCGTACGAATGAATTAGAATGGATCGTACGAATGAATCAGAATGGATCGTACGAATGAATTAGAATGAATCGTACGAATGAATTAGAATGGAAACATTCAAACGAATGAATTAGAATAGATCGTAGGAATGAATTAGAATGGATCATACGAATGAATTAGAATTGATCGTACGAATGAATTAGAATGGATCGTACGAATGAATTAGAATGAATCGTACGAATGAATTAGAATGGATACATTCGAACGAATGAATTAGAATAGATCGTAGGAATGAATTAGAATGGATCATACGAATGAATTAGAATTGATCGTGCGAATGAATTAGAATGGATTGTACGAATGAATTAGAATGGATACATTCGTGCGAATGAAGTAGAATGGATCGTACGAATGAATTAGAATGGATTGTACGAATGAATTAGAATGGATACATTCGTGCGAATGAAGTAGAATGGATCATACGAATGAATTCGAATGGATCGTGCGAATGAATTAGAATGAATTGTACGAATGAATTAGAATGGATACATTCGTGCGAATGATGTAGAATGGATCGTACGAATGAATCAGAATGGATCGTACGAATGAATTAGCATGAATCGTACGAATGAATTAGAATGGAAACATTCGAACGAATGAATTAGAATAGATCGTAGGAATGAATTAGAATGGATCATACGAATGAATTAGAATTGATCGTGTGAATGAATTAGAATGGATTGTACGAATGAATTAGAATGGATACATTAGTGCGAATGA
Source organism: Chamaelirium japonicum (assembly GCA_947650365.1). Lineage (NCBI taxonomy): Eukaryota > Viridiplantae > Streptophyta > Magnoliopsida > Liliales > Melanthiaceae > Chamaelirium > Chamaelirium japonicum. The sequence continues at coordinate 635,788 of CANTAL010000127.1, read as the reverse complement.
ATTAGAATGGATCGTACGAATAAATTAGAATAGATTGTCCGAATGAATGCATTCGTGCGAATGAATTAGAATGGATCGTATGAATGAATTAGAATGGATCGTATGAATAAATTCGAATGGATCATACGAATGAATTACAATGGATACATTCGTCCAAATGAATTAGAATGGATCATACGAAGGAATTAGGGTGGATCGTACGAATGCATTAGAATGGATATATTCGTGCGAATGAATTAGAATGGATTGTACGAATGAATTAGAATGGATCGTACGAATGAATCAGAATAGATCGTACGAATGAATTAGAATGAATCGTACGAATGAATTAGAATGGATACATTCATACGAATGAATTAGAATAGATCGTAGGAATGAATTAGAATGGATCATATGAATGAATTCGAATTGATCGTGCGAATGAATTAGAATGGATTGTACGAATGAATTAGAATGGATACATTCGTGAGAATGAAGTAGAATGGATCGTATGAATGAATTAGAATGGATCGTACGAATGAATTAGAATAAATCGTACGAATGAATTAGAATGGATACATTCGAACTAATGAATTAGAATAGATCGTAGGAATGAATTAGAATGGATCATACGAATGAATTAGAATTGATCGTGCGAATTGATTAGAATGGAAACATTCGAACGAATGAATTAGAATAGATCGTAGGAATAAATTATAATGGATCATATGAATGAATTAGAATTGATCGTGCGAATGAATTAGAATGGATTGTACGAATGAATTAGAACGGATACATTCGTGCGAATGAAGTAGAATGGATCGTACGAATAAATTAGAATGGATCATACGAATGAATTAGAATGGATACATTCGAACGAATGAATTAGAATAGATCGTAGGAATGAATTAGAATGGATCATACGAATGAATTAGAATTGATCGTGCGAGTGAATTAGAATGGATTATACGAATGAATTAGAATGGATACATTCGTGCGAATGAAGTAGAATGGATCGTATGAATGAATTAGAATGGATCGTACGAATGAATTAGAATGAATCGTACGAATGAATTAGAATGGATACATTCGAACGAATGAATTAAAATAGATCGTAGGAATGAATTAGAATGGATCATACGAATGAATTAGAATTGATCATGCGAATGAATTAGAATGGATTGTACGAATGAATTAGAATGGATACATTTGTGCGAATGAAGTAGAATGGATCGTACGAATGAATTAGAATGGATCGTATGAATTAGAATGAATCGTACGAATGAATGAATTAGAATAGATCGTAGGAATGAATTAGAATTGAATCGTACGAATGAATTAGAATGGATCGTACGAATGAATTAGAATGGATCGTACGAATGAATTAAAATGGATATATTTGAGCAAATGAATTAGAATGGATACATTTGTGCGAATGAATTAGAATGGATCGTACGAATGAATTAGAATGGATCAGCAAATTCGGAAACTTATAAGGGCGTCAAATATGTTATTTAAATTAGAATGGATACATTCGAACGATCTATTCTAATTAGAATGGATCGTACGAATGAATTAGAATGGATTATTCGTACGATCCATTCTACGTCATTCTAATTCATTCGTACGATCCATTCTAATTCATTCGTACGATCTATTCTACTTCATTCGCATGAATGTATCCATTCTAACGAATGAATTAGAATGGACTGTACGAATGAATTAGAATGGATACATTCGTGCGAATGAAGTAGAATGGATCGTACGAATGAATTAGAATGGATCGTACGAATGAATTAGAATGGATCATACGAATGAATTAGAATTGATCGTGCGAATGAATTAGAATGGATTGTACGAATGAATAAGAATGGATACATTCGTGCGAATGAATTAGAATGGATCGTACGAATGAATTAGAATGGATCGTACGAATGAATTAGAATGAATCGTACGAATGAATTAGAATGGATACATTCGAACGAATGAATTAGAATAGATCGTAGGAATGAATTAGAATGGATTGTACGAATGTATTCATTCGGACAATCTATTCTAATTTATTCGTACGATCCATTCTAATTCATTCATACGATTCATTCTAATTCATTCGTACGATCCACAATTATAATTCATTCGTTTGATCCATTCTAATTCATTCCTACGATCTATTCTAATTCATTCGTTCGATCTATTCTAATTCATTCGTTCGAATGTTTCCATTCCAATTCATTCGTACGGTTCATTCTAATTGATTCGTACGATCCATTCTGATTCATTCGTACGATCCATTCTAATTCATTCGTACGATCCATTCTAATTCATTCGCACAATCTATTCTAAGTCATTCGTACGATCCATTCTAATTCATTAGCACGATCCATTCTAATTCATTCGTACGATCCATTCTATTTCATTCGTACGATCCATTCTTACTCATTCGTACGATCCATTCTAATTCATTCGCATGAATGTATCCATTCTAATTCATTCGTACGATCCATTCTAATTCATTCGTACAATCCATTCTAATTCAATCGTACGATCCATTCTAATTCATTCGCACGATCAATTCTAATTCATTCGTATGATCCATTCTAATTCATTTCTACGATCTATTCTAATTCATTCGTTCGAATGTATCCATTCTAATTCATTCGTATGATTCATTCTAATTCATTCGTATGATCCATTCTAATTCATTCGTACGATCCATTCTACTTCATTCTCACGAATGTATCCATTCTAATTCATTCGTACAATCCATTCTAATTCATTCGCACGATCAATTCTAATTCATTCGTATGATCCATTCTAATTCATTCCTACGATCTATTCTAATTCATTCGTTCGAATGTTTCCATCATTCTAATTCATTCGTACGATCCATTCTAATTCATTCGTACGATCCATTCTACTTCATTCGCACGAATGTATCCATTCTAATTCATTCGTACGATCCATTCTACTTCATTCGCACGAATGTATCCATTCTAATTCATTCGTACAATCCATTCTAATTCATTCGCACGATCCATTCTAATTCATTCGTACGATCCATTCTACTTCATTCGCACGAATGTATCCATTCTAATTCATTCGTACAATCCATTCTAATTCATTCGCACGATCAATTCTAATTCATTCGTATGATCCATTCTAATTCATTCCTACGATCTATTCTAATTCATTCGTACGAATGTATCCACATTCATACAATCCATTCTAATTCATTCGCACGAATATATCCATTCTAATGCATTCGTACGATCCACCCTAATTCCTTCGTATGATCCATTCTAATTCATTCCTACGATCTATTCTAATTCATTCGTTCGAATGTATCCATTCTAATTCATTCGTATGATCCATTCTAATTCATTCCTACGATCTATTCTAATTCATTCGTTCGAATGTTTCCATTCTAATTCATTCGTACGATTCATTCTAATTCATTCGTACGATCCATTCTAATTCATTCGTACGATCCATTCTACATCATTCACTCAAATGTATCCATTCTAATTCATTCGTACAATCCATTCTAATTCATTCGCACGATTAATTCTAATTCATTCGTATGATCCATTCTAATTCATTCCTACGATCTATTCTAATTTATTCGTTCGAATGTATCCATTCTAATTCATTCGTATGATCCATTCTAATTCATTCCTACGATCTATTCTAATTCATTCGTTCGAATGTATCCATTCTAATTCATTCATACGATTCATTCTAATTCATTCGTACGATCCATTCTAATTCATTCCTACGATCTATTCTAATTCATTCGTTCGAATGTATCCATTCTAATTCATTCGTACGATTCAATCTAATTCATTCGTACGATCCATTCTGATTCATTCGTACGATCCATTCTAATTCATTCGTACGATCCATTCTACTTCATTCGCACGAATGTATCCATTCTAATTCATTCATACAATCCATTCTAATTCATTCGCACGATCAATTCTAATTCATTCGTATGATCCATTCTAATTCATTCCTACGATCTATTCTAATTCATTCGTTCAAATGTATCCATTCTAATTCATTCGTACGATTCATTCTAATTCATTCGTACGATCCATTCTGATTCATTCGTACGATCCATTCTACTTCATTCGCACGAATGTATCCATTCTAATTCATTCGTACAATCCATTCTAATTCATTCGCACGATCAATTCTAATTCATTCGTATAATCCATTCTAATTCATTCCTACGATCTATTCTAATTCATTCGTTCGAATGTATCCATTCTAATTTATTCGTACGATTCATTCTAATTCCTTCGTACGATCCATTCTAATTCATTCGTACGATCCATTCTACTTCATTCGCACGAATGTATCCATTCTAATTCATTCGTACAATCCATTCTAATTCATTCGCACGATCAATTCTAATTCATTCGTATGATCCATTCTAATTCATTCCTACGATCTATTCTAATTTATTCGTTCGAATGTATCCATTCTAATTCATTCGTACGATTCATTCTAATTCATTCGTACGATCCATTCTAATTCATTCGTACGATCCATTCTACTTCATTCGCACGAATGTATCCATTCTAATTCATTCGTACAATCTATTCTAATTCATTCGCACGATCAATTCTAATTCATTCGTATGATCCATTCTAATTCATTCCTATGATCTATTCTAATTCATTCGTTCGAATGTTTCCATTCTAATTCATTCGTTCGATCCATTCTAATTCATTCGCATGATCAATTCTAATTCATTCGTATAATCCATTCTAATTCATTCCTACGATCTATTCTAATTCATTCGTTCGAATGTATCCATTCTAATTCATTCGCACGATCAATTCTAATTCATTCGCACGAATGTATCCATTCTAATTCATTCGCACGATCAATTCTAATTCATTCGTATGATCCATTCTAATTCATTCCTACGATCTATTCTAATTCATTCGTTCGAATGTATCCATTCTAATTCATTCGTACGATCCATTCTAATTCATTCGTATGATCCATTCTACTTCATTCGCACGAATGTATCCATTCTAACTCATTCGTACAATCCATTCTAATTCATTCGCACGATCAATTCTAATTCTTTCGTATGATCCATTCTAATTCATTCCTACGATCTATTCTAATTTATTCGTTCGAATGTATCCATTCTAATTCGTTCGTACGATTCATTCTAATTCATTCGTACGATCCAGTCTAATTCATTCGTACGATCCATTCTACTTCATTTCTAATTCATTCGTATGAATTAGAATGGATCATACGAATGAATTAGAATTGATCGTGCGAATGAATTAGAATGGATTGTACGAATGAATTAGAATGGATACATTCGTGCGAATGAAGTAGAATGGATCGTACGAATGAATCAGAATGGATCGTACGAATGAATTAGAATGAATCGTACGAATGAATTAGAATGGATACATTCGAACGAATGAATTAGAATAGATCGTAGGAATGAATTAGAATGGATCATACGAATGAATTAGAATTGATCGTGCGAATGAATTAGAATGGATTGCACGAATGAATTAGAATGGATACATTCGAGCGAATGAAGTAGAATGGATCGTACGAATGAATTAGAATGGATCGTACGAATGAATTAGAATGAATCGTACGAATGAATTAGAATGGATACATTCAAACGAATGAATTAGAATAGATCGTAGGAATGAATTAGAATGGATCATACGAATGAATTAGAATTGATCGTGTGAATGAATTAGAATGGATTGTACGAATGAATTAGAATGGATACATTCGTGCGAATGAAGTAGAATGGATCGTACGAATGAATCAGAATGGATCGTACGAATGAATTAGAATGAATCGTACGAATGAATTAGAATGGATACATTCGAATGAATGAATTAGAATAGATCGTAGGAATGAATTAGAATGGATCATACGAATGAATTAGAATTGATCGTGCGAATGAATTAGAATGGATTACACGAATGAATTAGAATGGATACATTCGAGCGAATGAAGTAGAATGGATCGTACGAATGAATTAGAATGGATCGTACGAATGAATTAGAATGAATCGTACGAATGAATTAGAATGGATACATTCGAACGAATGAATTAGAATAGATCGTAGGAATGAATTAGAATGGATTATACGAATGAATTAGAATTGATCGTGCGAATGAATTAGAATGGATTGTACGAATGAATTAGAATGGATACATTCGTGCAAATGAAGTAGAATGGATACATTCATGCGAATGAATTAGAATGGATCGTACGAATGAGTAAGAATGGATCGTACGAATGAATTAGAATGAATCGTACGAATGAATTAGAATTGATCGTGCGAATGAATTAGAATGGATCGTACGAATGAATTAGAATTGATCGTGCGAATGAATTAGAATGGATTGTACGAATGAATTAGAATGGATACATTCGTGCGAATGAAGTAGAATGGATCGTACGAATGAATTAGAATGGATCGTACGAATGAATTAGAATGAATCGTACGAATGAATTAGAATGGATACATTCGAATGAATGAATTAGAATAGATCGTAGGAATGAATTAGAATGGATCATTCGTACGATCCATTCTACTTCATTCTAATTCATTCGTACGATCCATTCGAATTCATTCATACGATCCATTCTAATTCATTCGCACGATCAATTCTAATCCATTCGTACGATCCATTCTAATTCATTCTCATAAATGTAACCTTTCTAATTCATTTGTACGATCCATTCTAATTCATTCGTACGATCCATTCTAATCCATTCGTACGATCCATTCTAATCCATTCGTACGATCCATTCTAATTCATTCGCACGAATGTAACCATTCTAATTCATTCGTACAATCCATTCTAATTCATTCGCACAAATGTATCCATTCTAATTCATTCGTTCGATCCATTCTAATTCATTCGCATAAATATATCCATTCTAATTCATTCGTACGATCCATTCTAATTCATTCGTACGATCCATTCTAATTCATTCGTCCGATCCATTCTAATGCATTCGTACGATCCACCCTAATTCATTCGTATGATCCATTCTAATTCATTCGGACGAATGTATCCATTGTAATTCATTCGTACGATCCATTCGAATTCATTCAAACGATCCATTCTAATTCATTCATACGATCAATTCTACATCATTCGCACGAATGTATCCATTCGAACGAATGAATTAGAATAGATCGTAGGAATGAATTAGAATGGATCATACGAATGAATTAGAATGAATCGTACGAATGAATTAGAATGGATACATTCGAACGAATGAATTAGAATATATCGTAGGAATGAATTAGAATGGATTGTACGAATAAATTAGAATGGATACATTCGTGCGAATGAAGTAGAATGGATCGTACGAATGAATTAGAATGGATCGTATGAATGAATTAGAATGAATCGTACGAATGAATTAGAATGGATACATTCGAACGAATGAATTAGAATAGATCATAGGAATGAATTAGAATGGATCATACGAATGAATTAGAATTGATCGTGCGAATGAATTAGAATGGATTGTACGAATGAATTAAAATGGATACATTCATGCGAATGAAGTAGAATGGATCGTACGAATGAACTAGAATGGATCGTACGAATGAATTAGAATGAATCGTACGAATGAATTAGAATGGATACATTCGAACGAATGAATTAGAATAGATCGTAGGAATGAATTAGAATGGATCATACGAATGAATTAGAATTGATCGTGCGAATGAATTAGAATGGATTGTTCGAATGAATTAGAAAGGATACATTCGTGCGAATGAAGTAGAATGCATACATTCCATTCTAATTCATTCGTACAATCCATTCTAATTCATTTGTACAATCCATTCTAATTCATTCGCACGATCCATTCTAATTCATTCGTACGATCCATTCTACTTCATTCGCATGAATGTATCCATTCTAATTCATTCGTACGATCAATTCTAATTCATTCGTATGATCCATTCTAATTCATTCCTACGATCTATTCTAATTCATTCGTTCGAATCTATCCATTCTAATTCATTCGTACGATTCATTCTAATTCATTCGTACGAACCATTCTAATTCATTCGTATGATCCATTCTACTTCATTCGCACGAATGTATCCATTCTAATTCATTCGTACAATCCATTCTAATTCATTCGCACGATCAATTCTAATTCATTCGTATGATCCATTCTAATTCATTCCTACGATCTATTCTAATTCATTCGTTCGAATGTATCCATTCCAATTCATTCGTACGATTCATTCTAATTCATTCGTACGATCCATTCTATTTCATTCGTACGATCCATTCTACTTCATTCGCACGAATGTATCCATTCTAATTCATTCGTACAATCCATTCTAATTCATTCGCACGATCAATTCTAATTCATTCGTATGATCCATTCTAATTCATTCCTACGATCAATTCTAATTCATTCGTTCGAATGTATCCATTCTAATTCATTCGTACGATTCATTCTAATTCATTCGTACGATCCATTCTAATTCATTCGTACGATCCATTCTGATTCATTCGCACGAATGTATCAATTCTAATTCATTCGTACAATCCATTCTAATGCATTCGCAAGATCAATTCTAATTCATTCGTATGATCCATTCTAATTCATTTGTATGATCCATTCTAATTCATTCGTACGATCCATTCTAATTCATTCGTACGATCCATTCTACTTCATTCGCACGAATGTATCCATTCTACTTCATTCGTACAATCCATTCTAATTCATTCGTTAGAATGGATACATTCATGCGAATGAAGTAGAATGGATCGTACGAATGAATTAGAATGGATCGTACGAATGAATTAGAATGAATCGTACGAATGAATTAGAATGGATACATTCGAACGAATTAATTAAAATAGATCGTTGGAATGAATTAGAATGGATCATACGAATGAATTAGAATTGATTGTGCGAATGAATTAGAATGGATTGTACGAATGAATTAGAATGGATACATTCGTGCGAATGAAGTAGAAAGGATACATTCATGCGAATGAATTAGAATGGATCGTACGAATGAGTAAGAATGGATCGTACGAATGAAATAGAATGGATCGTATGAATGAATTAGAATAGAATGTGTGAATGAACTAGAATGGATCGTACGCATACAAATGAAATAGAATGGATCGTACGAATGAATTAGAATGGATCGTGCTAATGAATTAGAATGGATCGTACGAATAAATTAGAATATGTTGTCCGAATGAATACATTCGTGCGAATGAATTAGAATGGATCGTATGAATGAATTAGAATGGATCGTGCGAATGAATTAGAATGGATCGTACGAATGAATTAGAATGGATATATTCGTGCAAAAGAATTAGATTGGATTGTATGAATGAATTAGAATGGATCGTACGAATGAATTAGAATGGATCGTATGAATGAATTAGAAAGGATCATGCGAAGGAATTAGATTGGATCGTACGAATGAATTAGAATGGATACATTCGTGCGAATGAATTAGAATGGATCGTACGAATGAGTAAGAATGGATCGTATGAATGAAATAGAATGGATCGTACGAATGAATTAGAATGGATCGTACGAATGAATATGATTGGATCGTGCGAATGAATTAGATTGAATCGTACGAATGAGTAAGAATGGATCGTACGAATGAATTAGAATGAATTGTACGAATGAATTAGAATGGAAACATTCGAACGAATGAATTAGAATAGATCGTAGGAATGAATTAGAATGGATCATACGAATGAATTAGAATTGATCGTGCGAATGAATTAGAATGGATTGTACGAATGAATTAGAATGGATTGTACGAATGAATTAGAATGGATACATTCGTGCGAATGAAGTAGAATGGATCGTACGAATGAATTTGAATGGATCGTACGAATGAATTAGAATGGATCATACGAATGAAGTAGAATGAATCGTACGAATGAATTAGAATGGATCGTACGAATGAATTAGAATGAATCATATGAATGAATTAGAATGGATCGTACGATCCATTCTAATTCATTCGCATGATCCATTCTAATTCATTTATACGATCCATTCTAATTCATTCGTACGATCCAATCCATTCTAATTCATTCGCACGATCAATTCTAATTCATTCGAATGAATTAGAATGGATCGTGCGAATGAATTAGAATGGATTGCACGAATGAATTAGAATGAATACATTCATGCGAATGAAGTAGAATGGATCATACGAATGAATTAGAATAGATCGTAGGAATGAATTAGAATGGATCATACGAATGAATTAGAATGGAAACATTCGAACGAATGAATCAGAATGGATCGTAGGAATGAATTAGAAAGGATCATACGAATGAATTAGAATGGATCGTACAAATGAATTAGAATGGATCGAACGAATAAATTAGAATGGATCATACGAATGAATTAGAATTGATCGTGCGAATGAATTAGAATGGATTGTACGAATGAATTAGAATGGATACATTCGTGCGAATGAAGTAGAATGGATCGTACGAATGAATTAGAATGGATCGTACGAATGAATTAGAATGAATCGTACGAATGAATTAGAATGGCTAGAATGGATCGTACGAATGAATTAGAATTGATCGTAGGAATGAATTAGAATGGATCATACGAATGAATTAGAATGGATCGTACGAATGAATTAGAATGGATACATTCATGCGAATGAAGTAGAATGGATCGTACGAATGAATTAGAATGGATCGTACGAATGAATTAGAATGAATCGTACGAATGAATTAGAATAGATCGTACGAATGAATTAGAATGGATCATACGAATGAATTAGAATTGATCGTGCGAATGAATTAGAATGGATTGTACGAATGAATTAGAATGGATACATTCGTGCGAATGAAGTAGAATGGATCGTGCGAATGAATTAGAATGGATCGTACGAATGAATTAGAATGAATCGTACGAATGAATTAGAATGGATACATTCGAACGAATAAATTAGAATAGATCGTAGGAATGAATTAGAATGGATCATACGAATGAATTAGAATTGATCGTGCGAATGAATTAGAATGAATTAGAATGGATCGTACAATCAATTCTAATTCATTCGTATGATCCATTCTAATTCATTCCTACGATCTATTCTAATTCATTCGTTCGAATGTTTCCATTCTAATTCATTCGTACGATTAGAATGGATTGTACGAATGAATTAGAATGGATACATTCGAACGAATGAATTAGAATAGATCGTAAGAATGAATTAGAATGGATCATACAAATGAATTAGAATTGATCGTGCAAATGAATTAGAATGGATTGTACGAATGAATTAGAATGAATACATTCGTGCGAATGAAGTAGAATGGATCGTACGAATGAATTAGAATGGATCGTGCGAATGAATTAGAATAGATCGTACGAATGAATTAGAATTGATACATTCGTGCGAATGAATTAGAATTGATCGTGCGAATAAATTAGAATTAGAATGGATAGATTCGTGCGAATGAAGTAGAATGAATCGTACAAATGAATTAGAATGGATACATTCGTGCGAATGAAGTAGAATGGATCGTACGAATAAATTAGAATGGATCGTACGAATGAATTAGAATGAATCGTATGAATGAATTAGAATGGATACATTCGAACGAATGAATTAGAATAGATCGTAGGAATGAATTAGAATGGATCGTACGAATGAATTAGAATGGATCGTACGAATGAATTAGAATGAATCGTACGAATGAATTAGAATGGATACATTCGAACGAATGAATTAGAATAGATCGTAGGAATGAATTAGAATGGATCATACGAATGAATTAGAAATGATCGTGCGAATGAATTAGAATGGATTGAATTAGAATGGATTGAATTAGAATGGATCGTACGAATGAATTAGAATGAATCGTACGAATGAATTAGAATGGATACATTCGAACGAATAAATTAGAATAGATCGTAGGAATGAATTAGAATGGATCATACGAATGAATTAGAATTGATCGTGCGAATGAATTAGAATGGATTGTACGAATGAATTAGAATGGATACATTCGTGCGAATGAAGTAGAATGGATCGTACGAATGAATTAGAATGGATACATTCGTGCGAATGAAGTAGAATGGATCGTACGAATGAATTAGAATGGATCGTACGAATGAATTAGAATGAATCGTACGAATGAATTAGAATGGATACATTCGAACGAATAAATTAGAATAGATCGTAGGAATGAATTAAAATGGATCATATGAATGAATTAGAATTGATCATACGAATGAAGTAGAATGGATACATTCGAACGAATGAATTAGAATAGATCGTAGGAATGAATTAGAATGAATCGTACGAATGAATTAGAATGGATACATTCGAACGAATGAATTAGAATAGATCGTAGGAATGAATTAGAATGGATCATACGAATGAATTAGAATGGATTGTACGAATAAATTAGAATGGATACATTCGTGCGAATGAAGTAGAATGGATCGTACGAATGAATTAGAATAGATCGTACGAATGAATTAAAATGGATACATTCGAACGATTGAATTATAATAGATCGTAGGAATGAATTAGAATGGATCATACGAATGAATTAGAATTGATCGTGCGAATGAATTAGAATGGATTGTACGAATGAATTAGAATGGATACATTCGAGCGAATGAAGTAGAATGGATACATTCCATTCTAATTCATTCGTACGATCCATTCTAATTCATTCCTACGATCTATTCTAATTCATTCGTTCAAATGTATCCATTCTAATTCATTCGTACGATTCATTCTAATTCATTCCTACAATCTATTCTAATTCATTCGTTCGAATGTATCCATTCTAATTCATTCGTATGATCAATTCTAATACATTCGAACGAATGAATTAGAATAGATCGTAGGAATGAATTAGAATAGATCATACGAATGAATTAGAATTGATCGTGCGAATGAATTAGAATGGATTGTACGAATGAATTAGAATGGATACATTCGTGCGAATGAAGTAGAACGGATACATTCCATTCTAATTCATTCGTACAATCCATTCTAATTCATTCGTACAATCAATTCTAATTCAATCGCACGATCTATTCTAATTCATTCGTACGATCCATTCTAATTCATTCGTATGATCCATTCTAATTCATTCCTACGATCTATTCTAATTAGAATGGATCGTACGAATGAATTTGAATGGATCGTACAAATGAATTAGAAAGGTTACATTTGTGAGAATGAATTAGAATTGATCGTACGAATGAATTAAATGGATCGTACGAATGGATTAGAATGAATCATACGAATGAATTAGAATGGATCGTACGAATGAATTAGAATGGATCGTGCAAATGAATTAGAATCGATCATACGAATGAATTAGAATGGATCGTACGAACGAATGAATTAGAATTGATCGTGCGAATGAATTAGAATGGATTGTACGAATGAATTAGAATGGATCCATTCGTGCGAATGAAGTAGAATGGATCGTACGAATGAATTTGAATGGATTGTACGAATGAATTAGAATGAATCGTACGAATGAATTAGAATGGATCGTACGAATGAATTAGAATGGATCGTAGGAATGAATTAGAATGGATCATACGAATGAATTAGAATTGATCGTGCGAATGAATCAGAATGGATCGTACGAATGAATTAAAATGGATATATTCTAGCGAATGAATTAGAATGGATACATTTGTGCGAATGAGTTAGAATGAATCGTACGAATGAATTAGAATGGATCAGCAAATTCGAAAACTTATAAGGACGTCAAATGTGTTATTTAAATTAACGGTTCAAATAGACGGTTCGTGCGAATGAAGTAGAATGGATCGTACGAATGAATTAGAATGGATCGTACGAATGAATTAGAATGGATACATTCGAACGAATGAATTAGAATAGATCGTAGGAATGAATTAGAATGGATCATACGAATGAATTAGAATTGATCGTGCGAATGAATTAGAATGGATTGTACGAATGAATTAGAATGGATACATTCGTGCGAATGAAGTAGAATGGATCGTACGAATGAATTAGAATGGATCAATCAATCGTACGAATGAATTAGAATGGATACATTCGAACGAATGAATTAGAATAGATCGTAGGAATGAATTAGAATGGATCATACGAATGAATTAGAATTGATCGTGCGAATGAATTAGAATGGATTGTACGAATGAATTAGAATGGATCATACAAATAAAGTAGAATGGATCATACGAATGAATTAGAATTGATCGTGCGAATGAATTAGAATGGATTGTACGAATGAATTAGAATGGATACATTCGTGCGAATGAAGTAGAATGGATCGTACGAATGAATTAGAATGGATCGTACGAATGAATTAGAATGGATTGTACGAATGAATTAGAATGAATCATACGAATGAAGTAGAATGGATCATACGAATGAATTAGAATTGATCGTGCGAATGAATTAGAATGGATTGTACGAATGAATTAGAATGGATACATTCGTACGAATGAAGTAGAATGGATCGTACGAATGAAATAGAATGGATCGTACGAATGAATTGGAATTGATCGTGCGAATGAATTAGAATGGATTGTACGAATGAATTAGAATGGATACATTCGTGCGAATGAAGTAGAATGGATCGTACGAATGAATTAGAATGGATCGTACGAATGAATTAGAATGAATCGTACGAATGAATTAGAATGGATACATTCGAACGAATGAATTAGAATAGATCGTAGGAATGAATTAGAATGGATCATACGAATGAATTAGAATTGATCGTGCGAATGAATTAGAATGGATTGTACGAATGAATTAGAATGGATACATTCGTGCGAATGAAGTAGAATGGATCGTACGAATGAATTAGAATGGATTGTACGATCCATTCTAATTAATTCGTATGATTTATTCTAATTCATTCCTATGATCTATTCTAATTCATTTGTTCGAATGTATCCATTCTAATTCATTCGAACGATCCATTCTAATTCATTCGTACGATCCATTCTACTTCATTCGCACGAATGTATCCATTCTAATTCATTCGTACAATCCATTCTAATTCATTCGCACGATCAATATTCTAATTCATTCCTACGATCAATTCTAATTCATTCTAATTCATTCGTACGAATGAATTAGAATGATCGTACGAATGAATTAGAATGAATCGTACGAATGAATTAGAATGGAAACATTCGAACGAATAAATTAGAATAGATCGTAGGAATGAATTAGAATGAATTAATTAGAATGGATACATTCATGCGAATGAAGTAGAATGGATCATACGAATGAATTAGAATGGATCGTCCGAATGAATTAGAATGGATCATGCGAATGAATTAGAATGGATTGTACGAATGAATTAGAATGGATTGTACGAATGAATTAGAATGGAATGTATCCATTCTACTTCATTCGCACGAATGTATCCATTCTAATTCATTCGTACTATCCATTCTAATTCATTCGTACGATCCATTCTAATTCATTCGTTCATTCTAATTCATTCGTATGAATGAATTAGAATGGATCGTACGAATGAATTAGAATGGATTGTACGAATGAATTAGAATGGATACATTCGTGCGAATGAAGTAGAATGAATCAGAATGGATCTTACGAATGAATTAGAATGAATTAGATTGGATACATTCGAACGAATGAATTAGAATAGATCGTAGGAATGAATTAGAATTGATCGTGCGAATGAATTAGAATGGATTGTACGAATGAATTAGAATGGATCATACGAATGAATTAGAATGGATCGTGCGAATGAATTAGAATGGATCGGACGAATGAATTAGAATGAATCGTACGAATGAATTAGAATGGATACATTCGAACGAATGAATTAGAATAGATCGTAGGAATGAATTAGAATGGATCAAACGAATGAATTAGAATGGATCGTACGAATGAATTAGAATGGATCGTACGAATGAATTAGAATGGATCGTACGAATGAATTAGAATGGATTGTACGAATGAATTAGAATGGATACATTCGTGCGAATGAAGTAGAATGGATCGTACGAATGAATTAGAATGGATACATTCGTGCGAATGAAGTAGAATGGATCGTACGAATGAATTAGAATGGATCGTATGAATGAATTAGAATGAATCGTACGAATGAATTAGAATGGATACAATCGAACTAATGAATTAGAATAGATCGTAGGAATGAATTAAAATGGATCATACGAATGAATTAGAATTGATCGTGCGAATGAATTAGAATGGATTGTACGAAGGAATTAGAATGGATACATTCGTGCGAATGAAGTAGAATGGATCGTACGAATGAAATAGAATGGATCGTACGAATGAATTAGAATGAATCGTACGAATGAATTAGAATGGATACATTCGAACGAATGAATTAGAATAGATCGTAGGAATGAATTAGAATGGATCATACGAATGAATTAGAATTGATCGTGCGAATGAATTAGAATGGATTGTACGAATGAATTAGAATGGATACATTCGCGAATGAAGTAGAATGGATCGTACGAATGAATTAGAATGGATCATACGAATGAATTAGAATTGATCGTGCGAATGAATTAGAATGGATTGTACGAATGAATTAGAATGGATACATTCATGCGAATGATGTAGAATGGATCGTACGAATGAATCAGAATGGATCGTACGAACGAATGAATTAGAATTGATCGTGCGAATGAATTAGAATGGATTATACGAATGAATTCGAATGGATCGTACGAATGAATTAGAATGGATCGTAAGAATGAATTAGAATGAATCGTATGAATGAATTAGAATGGATACATTCGACCGAATGAATTAGAATAGAACATAGGAATGAATTAGAATGGATCATACGAATGAATTAGAATTGATCGTGCGAATGAATTAGAATGGATTGTACGAATGAATTAGAATTGATACATTCGTGCGAATGAAGTAGAATGGATCGTACGAATGAATTAGAATGGATCGTACGAATGAATTAGAATGAATCGTACGAATGAATTAGAATGGATACATTCGAACGAATGAATTAGAATAGATTGTACGAATGAATTAGAATGAATCACACGAATGAATTAGAATTGATCGTGCGAATGAATTAGAATGGATTGTACGAATGAATTAAAATGGATACATTCGTGCGAATGAAGTAGAATAAATCAGAATGGATCGTACGAATGAATTAGAATGAATCGTACGAATGAATTAGAATGGAAACATTCGAACGAATGAATTAGAATAGATCGTAGGAATGAATTAGAATGGATCATACGAATGCATTAGAATTGATCGTGCGAATGAATTAGAATGGATTGTACGAATGAATTAGAATGGATACATTCGTGCGAATGAAGTAGAATGGATCCTACGAATGAATTAGAATGGATCGTATGAATGAATTAGAATTGATAGTGCGAATGAATTAGAATGGATTGTACGAATGAATTAGAATGGATACATTCGTGCGAATGAAGTAGAATGGATCGTACGAATGAATTAGAATGGATCGTACGAATGAATTAGAATGAATCGTACGAATGAATTAGAATGGATACATTCGAACGAATAAATTAGAATAGATCGTAGGAATGAATTAGAATGGATCATACGAATGAATTAGAATTGATCGTGCGAATGAATTAGAATGGATTGTACGAATGAATTAGAATGGATACATTCGTGCGAATGAAGTAGAATGGATCATACGAATGAATTATAATGGATCGTACGAATGAATTAGAATGAATCGTACGAATGAATTAGAATGGATACATTCGAACGAATGAATTAGAATAGATCGTAGGAATGAATTAGAATCGATCATACGAATGAATTAGAATTGATCGTGCAAATGAATTAGAATGGATTGTACGAATGAATTAGAATGGATTGTACGATGCATTCTAATTCATTTGTATGATTCATTCTAATTCATTCGTACGATCCATTCTAATTCATTCGTACGATCCATTCTACTTCATTCGCACGAATGTATCCAATCTAATTCATTCGTACAATCCATTCTAATTCATTCGCACGATCAATTCTAATTCATTCGTATGATCCATTCTAATTCATTCATACGATCTATTCTAATTCATTCGTTCGAATGTATCCATTCTAATTCATTCGTACGTTTCATTCTAATTCATTCGTACGATCCATTCTAATTCATTCGTACGATCCATTCTACTTCATTCGCACGAATGTATCCATTCTAATTCATTCGTACAATCCATTCTAATTCATTCGTACGAATGTTTCCATTCTAATTCATTCGTACGATTCACTCTAATTCATTCGTACGATCCATTCTGATTCATTCGTACGATCCATTCTACTTCATTCGCATGAATATATCCATTCTAATTCATTCGTGCAATCCATTCTAATTCATTCGCACGATCAATTCTAATTCATTCGTATAATCCATTCTAATTCATTCCTACGATCTATTCTAATTCATTCGATCGAATGTATCCATTCTAATTCATTCGTACGATTCATTCTAATTCATTCGTACGATCCATTCTAATTCATTCGTACGATCCATTCTACTTCATTCGTACGAATGTATCCATTCTAATTCATTCATACAATCCATTCTACTTCATTCGCACGAATGTATCCATTCTAATTCATTCGTACAATCCATTCTAATTCATTCGCACGATCAATTCTAATTCATTCGTATGATCCATTCTAATTCATTCCTATGATCTATTCTAATTCATTCGTTCGAATGTATCCATTCTAATTCATTCGTACGATTCATTCTAATTCATTCGTACGATCCATTCTATTTCATTCGTACGATCCATTCTACTTCATTCGCACGAATGTATCCATTCTAATTCCGTATGATCCATTCTAATTCATTCCTATGATCTATTCTAATTCATTCGTTCGAATGTATCCATTCTAATTCATTCGTACGATTCATTCTAATTCATTCGTACGATCCATTCTAATTCATTCGTACGATCCATTCTACTTCATTCGCTCGAATGTATCCATTCTAATTCATTCGTGCATTCCATTCTAATTCATTCGCACGATCAATTCTAATTCATTCGTATGATCCATTCTAATTCATTCCTACGATCTATTCTAATTCATTCGTTCGAATGTATCCATTCTAATTCATTCGTACGATTCATTCTAATTCATTCGTACGATCCATTCTAATTCATTCGTACGATCCATTCTACTTCATTCGCACGAATATATCCATTCTAATTCATTCGTACAATCCATTCTAATTCATTCGCACGATCAATTCTAATTCATTCGTATGATCCATTCTAATTCATTCCTACGATCTATTCTAATTCATTCGTTCGAATGTATCCATTCTAATTCATTCGTACGATTCATTCTAATTCATTCGTACGATCCATTCTAATTCATTCGTACGATCCATTCTACTTCATTCGCACGAATGTATCCATTCTAATTCATTCCTACAATCTATTCTAATTCATTCGCACGATCAATTCTAATTCATTCGTATGATCCATTCTAATTCATTCCTACGATCTATTCTAATTTATTCGCTCGAATGTATCCATTCTAATTCATTCATACGATACATTCTTATTCATTCGTACGATCCATTCAAATTCTTTCGCATGATCCATTCTAATTCATTCGTACGATCCATTCTTATTCATTCCACGAAAGTATCCATTCTAATTCATTCGTGCAATCCATTCTAATTCATTCGCACGATCAATTCTAATTCATTCGTATGATCCATTCTAATTCATTCCTACGATCTATTCTAATTCATTCGTTCGAATGTATCCATTCTAATTCATTCGTACGATTCATTCTAATTCATTCGTACGATCCATTCTAATTCATTCGTGCAATCCATTCTAATTCATTCGCACGATCAATTCTAATTCATTCGTATGATCCATTCTAATTCATTCCTACGATCTATTCTAATTCATTCGTATGATCCATTCTAATTCATTCCTACGATCTATTCTAATTCATTCGTTCGAATGTATCCATTCTAATTCATTCGTACGATCCATTCTAATTCATTCGCACGAATGTATCCATTCTAATTCATTCGAATGAATTAGAATTGATCGTGCGAATGAATTAGAATGGATTGCACGAATGAATTAGAATGGATACATTCGTGCGAATGAAGTAGAATGGATCATACGAATGAATTAGAATGGATCGTACGAATGAATTAGAATGAATCGTACGAATGAATTAGAATGGATACATTCGAACGAATAAATTAGAATAGATCGTAGGAATGAGTTAGAATGGATCATACGAATGAATTAGAATTGATCGTGCGAATGAATTAGAATGGATTGTACGAATGAATTAGAATGAGGAATGAATTAGAATGGATCATACGAATGAATTAGAATTGATCGTGCGAATGAATTAGAATGGATTGTACGAATGAATTAGAATGGATTGTACGAATGAATTAGAATGGATACATTCGTGCGAATGAAGTAGAATGGATCGTACGAATGAATTTGAATGGATCGTACGAATGAATTAGAATGGATCATACGAATGAAGTAGAATGAATCGTACGAATGAATTAGAATGGATCGTACGAATGAATTAGAATGAATCATATGAATGAATTAGAATGGATCGTACGATCCATTCTAATTCATTCGCATGATCCATTCTAATTCATTTATACGATCCATTCTAATTCATTCGTACGATCCAATCCATTCTAATTCATTCGCACGATCAATTCTAATTCATTCGAATGAATTAGAATGGATCGTGCGAATGAATTAGAATGGATTGCACGAATGAATTAGAATGAATACATTCATGCGAATGAAGTAGAATGGATCATACGAATGAATTAGAATAGATCGTAGGAATGAATTAGAATGGATCATACGAATGAATTAGAATGGAAACATTCGAACGAATGAATCAGAATGGATCGTAGGAATGAATTAGAAAGGATCATACGAATGAATTAGAATGGATCGTACAAATGAATTAGAATGGATCGAACGAATAAATTAGAATGGATCATACGAATGAATTAGAATTGATCGTGCGAATGAATTAGAATGGATTGTACGAATGAATTAGAATGGATACATTCGTGCGAATGAAGTAGAATGGATCGTACGAATGAATTAGAATGGATCGTACGAATGAATTAGAATGAATCGTACGAATGAATTAGAATGGCTAGAATGGATCGTACGAATGAATTAGAATTGATCGTAGGAATGAATTAGAATGGATCATACGAATGAATTAGAATGGATCGTACGAATGAATTAGAATGGATACATTCATGCGAATGAAGTAGAATGGATCGTACGAATGAATTAGAATGGATCGTACGAATGAATTAGAATGAATCGTACGAATGAATTAGAATAGATCGTACGAATGAATTAGAATGGATCATACGAATGAATTAGAATTGATCGTGCGAATGAATTAGAATGGATTGTACGAATGAATTAGAATGGATACATTCGTGCGAATGAAGTAGAATGGATCGTGCGAATGAATTAGAATGGATCGTACGAATGAATTAGAATGAATCGTACGAATGAATTAGAATGGATACATTCGAACGAATAAATTAGAATAGATCGTAGGAATGAATTAGAATGGATCATACGAATGAATTAGAATTGATCGTGCGAATGAATTAGAATGAATTAGAATGGATCGTACAATCAATTCTAATTCATTCGTATGATCCATTCTAATTCATTCCTACGATCTATTCTAATTCATTCGTTCGAATGTTTCCATTCTAATTCATTCGTACGATTAGAATGGATTGTACGAATGAATTAGAATGGATACATTCGAACGAATGAATTAGAATAGATCGTAGGAATGAATTAGAATGGATCATACAAATGAATTAGAATTGATCGTGCAAATGAATTAGAATGGATTGTACGAATGAATTAGAATGAATACATTCGTGCGAATGAAGTAGAATGGATCGTACGAATGAATTAGAATGGATCGTGCGAATGAATTAGAATAGATCGTACGAATGAATTAGAATTGATACATTCGTGCGAATGAATTAGAATTGATCGTGCGAATAAATTAGAATTAGAATGGATAGATTCGTGCGAATGAAGTAGAATGAATCGTACAAATGAATTAGAATGGATACATTCGTGCGAATGAAGTAGAATGGATCGTACGAATAAATTAGAATGGATCGTACGAATGAATTAGAATGAATCGTATGAATGAATTAGAATGGATACATTCGAACGAATGAATTAGAATAGATCGTAGGAATGAATTAGAATGGATCGTACGAATGAATTAGAATGGATCGTACGAATGAATTAGAATGAATCGTACGAATGAATTAGAATGGATACATTCGAACGAATGAATTAGAATAGATCGTAGGAATGAATTAGAATGGATCATACGAATGAATTAGAAATGATCGTGCGAATGAATTAGAATGGATTGAATTAGAATGGATTGAATTAGAATGGATCGTACGAATGAATTAGAATGAATCGTACGAATGAATTAGAATGGATACATTCGAACGAATAAATTAGAATAGATCGTAGGAATGAATTAGAATGGATCATACGAATGAATTAGAATTGATCGTGCGAATGAATTAGAATGGATTGTACGAATGAATTAGAATGGATACATTCGTGCGAATGAAGTAGAATGGATCGTACGAATGAATTAGAATGGATACATTCGTGCGAATGAAGTAGAATGGATCGTACGAATGAATTAGAATGGATCGTACGAATGAATTAGAATGAATCGTACAAATGAATTAGAATGGATACATTCGAACGAATAAATTAGAATAGATCGTAGGAATGAATTAAAATGGATCATATGAATGAATTAGAATTGATCATACGAATGAAGTAGAATGGATACATTCGAACGAATGAATTAGAATAGATCGTAGGAATGAATTAGAATGAATCGTACGAATGAATTAGAATGGATACATTCGAACGAATGAATTAGAATAGATCGTAGGAATGAATTAGAATGGATCATACGAATGAATTAGAATGGATTGTACGAATGAATTAGAATGGATACATTCGTGCGAATGAAGTAGAATGGATCGTACGAATGAATTAGAATAGATCGTACGAATGAATTAAAATGGATACATTCGAACGATTGAATTATAATAGATCGTAGGAATGAATTAGAATGGATCATACGAATGAATTAGAATTGATCGTGCGAATGAATTAGAATGGATTGTACGAATGAATTAGAATGGATACATTCGAGCGAATGAAGTAGAATGGATACATTCCATTCTAATTCATTCGTACGATCCATTCTAATTCATTCCTACGATCTATTCTAATTCATTCGTTCAAATGTATCCATTCTAATTCATTCGTACGATTCATTCTAATTCATTCCTACAATCTATTCTAATTCATTCGTTCGAATGTATCCATTCTAATTCATTCGTATGATCAATTCTAATACATTCGAACGAATGAATTAGAATAGATCGTAGGAATGAATTAGAATAGATCATACGAATGAATTAGAATTGATCGTGCGAATGAATTAGAATGGATTGTACGAATGAATTAGAATGGATACATTCGTGCGAATGAAGTAGAACGGATACATTCCATTCTAATTCATTCGTACAATCCATTCTAATTCATTCGTACAATCCATTCTAATTCAATCGCACGATCTATTCTAATTCATTCGTACGATCCATTCTAATTCATTCGTATGATCCATTCTAATTCATTCCTACGATCTATTCTAATTAGAATGGATCGTACGAATGAATTTGAATGGATCGTACAAATGAATTAGAAAGGTTACATTTGTGAGAATGAATTAGAATTGATCGTACGAATGAATTAAATGGATCGTACGAATGGATTAGAATGAATCATACGAATGAATTAGAATGGATCGTACGAATGAATTAGAATGGATCGTGCAAATGAATTAGAATCGATCATACGAATGAATTAGAATGGATCGTACGAACGAATGAATTAGAATTGATCGTGCGAATGAATTAGAATGGATTGTACGAATGAATTAGAATGGATCCATTCGTGCGAATGAAGTAGAATGGATCGTACGAATGAATTTGAATGGATTGTACGAATGAATTAGAATGAATCGTACGAATGAATTAGAATGGATCGTACGAATGAATTAGAATGGATCGTAGGAATGAATTAGAATGGATCATACGAATGAATTAGAATTGATCGTGCGAATGAATCAGAATGGATCGTACGAATGAATTAAAATGGATATATTCTAGCGAATGAATTAGAATGGATACATTTGTGCGAATGAGTTAGAATGAATCGTACGAATGAATTAGAATGGATCAGCAAATTCGAAAACTTATAAGGACGTCAAATGTGTTATTTAAATTAACGGTTCAAATAGACGGTTCGTGCGAATGAAGTAGAATGGATCGTACGAATGAATTAGAATGGATCGTACGAATGAATTAGAATGGATACATTCGAACGAATGAATTAGAATAGATCGTAGGAATGAATTAGAATGGATCATACGAATGAATTAGAATTGATCGTGCGAATGAATTAGAATGGATTGTACGAATGAATTAGAATGGATACATTCGTGCGAATGAAGTAGAATGGATCGTACGAATGAATTAGAATGGATCAATCAATCGTACGAATGAATTAGAATGGATACATTCGAACGAATGAATTAGAATAGATCGTAGGAATGAATTAGAATGGATCATACGAATGAATTAGAATTGATCGTGCGAATGAATTAGAATGGATTGTACGAATGAATTAGAATGGATCATACAAATAAAGTAGAATGGATCATACGAATGAATTAGAATTGATCGTGCGAATGAATTAGAATGGATTGTACGAATGAATTAGAATGGATACATTCGTGCGAATGAAGTAGAATGGATCGTACGAATGAATTAGAAAGGATCGTACGAATGAATTAGAATGGATTGTACGAATGAATTAGAATGAATCATACAAATGAAGTAGAATGGATCATACGAATGAATTAGAATTGATCGTGCGAATGAATTAGAATGGATTGTACGAATGAATTAGAATGGATACATTCGTACGAATGAAGTAGAATGGATCGTACGAATGAAATAGAATGGATCGTACGAATGAATTGGAATTGATCGTGCGAATGAATTAGAATGGATTGTACGAATGAATTAGAATGGATACATTCGTGCGAATGAAGTAGAATGGATCGTACGAATGAATTAGAATGGATCGTACGAATGAATTAGAATGAATCGTACGAATGAATTAGAATGGATACATTCGAACGAATGAATTAGAATAGATCGTAGGAATGAATTAGAATGGATCATACGAATGAATTAGAATTGATCGTGCGAATGAATTAGAATGGATTGTACGAATGAATTAGAATGGATACATTCGTGCGAATGAAGTAGACTGGATCGTACGAATGAATTAGAATGGATTGTACGATCCATTCTAATTAATTCGTATGATTTATTCTAATTCATTCCTATGATCTATTCTAATTCATTTGTTCGAATGTATCCATTCTAATTCATTCGAACGATCCATTCTAATTCATTCGTACGATCCATTCTACTTCATTCGCACGAATGTATCCATTCTAATTCATTCGTACAATCCATTCTAATTCATTCGCACGATCAATATTCTAATTCATTCCTACGATCAATTCTAATTCATTCTAATTCATTCGTACGAATGAATTAGAATGATCGTACGAATGAATTAGAATGAATCGTACGAATGAATTAGAATGGAAACATTCGAACGAATAAATTAGAATAGATCGTAGGAATGAATTAGAATGAATTAATTAGAATGGATACATTCATGCGAATGAAGTAGAATGGATCATACGAATGAATTAGAATGGATCGTACGAATGAATTAGAATGGATCATGCGAATGAATTAGAATGGATTGTACGAATGAATTAGAATGGATTGTACGAATGAATTAGAATGGAATGTATCCATTCTACTTCATTCGCACGAATGTATCCATTCTAATTCATTCGTACAATCCATTCTAATTCATTCGTACGATCCATTCTAATTCATTCGTTCATTCTAATTCATTCGTATGAATGAATTAGAATGGATCGTACGAATGAATTAGAATGGATTGTACGAATGAATTAGAATGGATACATTCGTGCGAATGAAGTAGAATGAATCAGAATGGATCGTACGAATGAATTAGAATGAATTAGATTGGATACATTCGAACGAATGAATTAGAATAGATCGTAGGAATGAATTAGAATTGATCGTGCGAATGAATTAGAATGGATTGTACGAATGAATTAGAATGGATCATACGAATGAATTAGAATGGATCGTGCGAATGAATTAGAATGGATCGGACGAATGAATTAGAATGAATCGTACGAATGAATTAGAATGGATACATTCGAACGAATGAATTAGAATAGATCGTAGGAATGAATTAGAATGGATCAAACGAATGAATTAGAATGGATCGTACGAATGAATTAGAATGGATCGTACGAATGAATTAGAATGGATCGTACGAATGAATTAGAATGGATTGTACGAATGAATTAGAATGGATACATTCGTACGAATGAAGTAGAATGGATCGTACGAATGAATTAGAATGGATACATTCGTGCGAATGAAGTAGAATGGATCGTACGAATGAATTAGAATGGATCGTATGAATGAATTAGAATGAATCGTACGAATGAATTAGAATGGATACAATCGAACTAATGAATTAGAATAGATCGTAGGAATGAATTAGAATGGATCATACGAATGAATTAGAATTGATCGTGCGAATGAATTAGAATGGATTGTACGAAGGAATTAGAATGGATACATTCGTGCGAATGAAGTAGAATGGATCGTACGAATGAAATAGAATGGATCGTACGAATGAATTAGAATGAATCGTACGAATGAATTAGAATGGATACATTCGAACGAATGAATTAGAATAGATCGTAGGAATGAATTAGAATGGATCATACGAATGAATTAGAATTGATCGTGCGAATGAATTAGAATGGATTGTACGAATGAATTAGAATGGATACATTCGCGAATGAAGTAGAATGGATCGTACGAATGAATTAGAATGGATCATACGAATGAATTAGAATTGATCGTGCGAATGAATTAGAATGGATTGTACGAATGAATTAGAATGGATACATTCATGCGAATGATGTAGAATGGATCGTACGAATGAATCAGAATGGATCGTACGAACGAATGAATTAGAATTGATCGTGCGAATGAATTAGAATGGATTATACGAATGAATTAGAATGGATCGTACGAATGAATTAGAATGGATCGTAAGAATGAATTAGAATGAATCGTATGAATGAATTAGAATGGATACATTCGACCGAATGAATTAGAATAGAACATAGGAATGAATTAGAATGGATCATACGAATGAATTAGAATTGATCGTGCGAATGAATTAGAATGGATTGTACGAATGAATTAGAATTGATACATTCGTGCGAATGAAGTAGAATGGATCGTACGAATGAATTAGAATGGATCGTACGAATGAATTAGAATGAATCGTACGAATGAATTAGAATGGATACATTCGAACGAATGAATTAGAATAGATTGTACGAATGAATTAGAATGAATCACACGAATGAATTAGAATTGATCGTGCGAATGAATTAGAATGGATTGTACGAATGAATTAGAATGGATACATTCGTGCGAATGAAGTAGAATAAATCAGAATGGATCGTACGAATGAATTAGAATGAATCGTACGAATGAATTAGAATGGAAACATTCGAACGAATGAATTAGAATAGATCGTAGGAATGAATTAGAATGGATCATACGAATGCATTAGAATTGATCGTGCGAATGAATTAGAATGGATTGTACGAATGAATTAGAATGGATACATTCGTGCGAATGAAGTAGAATGGATCCTACGAATGAATTAGAATGGATCGTACGAATGAATTAGAATTGATCGTGCGAATGAATTAGAATGGATTGTACGAATGAATTAGAATGGATACATTCGTGCGAATGAAGTAGAATGGATCGTACGAATGAATTAGAATGGATCGTACGAATGAATTAGAATGAATCGTACGAATGAATTAGAATGGATACATTCGAACGAATAAATTAGAATAGATCGTAGGAATGAATTAGAATGGATCATACGAATGAATTAGAATTGATCGTGCGAATGAATTAGAATGGATTGTACGAATGAATTAGAATGGATACATTCGTGCGAATGAATTAGAATGGATCATACGAATGAATTATAATGGATCGTATGAATGAATTAGAATGAATCGTACGAATGAATTAGAATGGATACATTCGAACGAATGAATTAGAATAGATCGTAGGAATGAATTAGAATGGATCATACGAATGAATTAGAATTGATCGTGCAAATGAATTAGAATGGATTGTACGAATGAATTAGAATGGATTGTACGATGCATTCTAATTCATTTGTATGATTCATTCTAATTCATTCGTACGATCCATTCTAATTCATTCGTACGATCCATTCTACTTCATTCGCACGAATGTATCCAATCTAATTCATTCGTACAATCCATTCTAATTCATTCGCACGATCAATTCTAATTCATTCGTATGATCCATTCTAATTCATTCATACGATCTATTCTAATTCATTCGTTCGAATGTATCCATTCTAATTCATTTGTACGTTTCATTCTAATTCATTCGTACGATCCATTCTAATTCATTCGTACGATCCATTCTACTTCATTCGCACGAATGTATCCATTCTAATTCATTCGTACAATCCATTCTAATTCATTCGTACGAATGTTTCCATTCTAATTCATTCGTACGATTCACTCTAATTCATTCGTACGATCCATTCTGATTCATTCGTACGATCCATTCTACTTCATTCGCATGAATATATCCATTCTAATTCATTCGTGCAATCCATTCTAATTCATTCGCACGATCAATTCTAATTCATTCGTATAATCCATTCTAATTCATTCCTACGATCTATTCTAATTCATTCGTTCGAATGTATCCATTCTAATTCATTCGTACGATTCATTCTAATTCATTCGTACGATCCATTCTAATTCATTCGTACGATCCAATCTACTTCATTCGTACGAATGTATCCATTCTAATTCATTCATACAATCCATTCTACTTCATTCGCACGAATGTATCCATTCTAATTCATTCGTACAATCCATTCTAATTCATTCGCACGATCAATTCTAATTCATTCGTATGATCCATTCTAATTCATTCCTATGATCTATTCTAATTCATTCGTTCGAATGTATCCATTCTAATTCATTCGTACGATTCATTCTAATTCATTCGTACGATCCATTCTATTTCATTCGTACGATCCATTCTACTTCATTCGCACGAATGTATCCATTCTAATTCCGTATGATCCATTCTAATTCATTCCTATGATCTATTCTAATTCATTCGTTCGAATGTATCCATTCTAATTCATTCGTACGATTCATTCTAATTCATTCGTACGATCCATTCTAATTCATTCGTACGATCCATTCTACTTCATTCGCTCGAATGTATCCATTCTAATTCATTCGTGCAATCCATTCTAATTCATTCGCACGATCAATTCTAATTCATTCGTATGATCCATTCTAATTCATTCCTACGATCTATTCTAATTCATTCGTTCGAATGTATCCATTCTAATTCATTCGTACGATTCATTCTAATTCATTCGTACGATCCATTCTAATTCATTCGTACGATCCATTCTACTTCATTCGCACGAATGTATCCATTCTAATTCATTCGTACAATCCATTCTAATTCATTCGCACGATCAATTCTAATTCATTCGTATGATCCATTCTAATTCATTCCTACGATCTATTCTAATTCATTCGTTCGAATGTATCCATTCTAATTCATTCGTACGATTCATTCTAATTCATTCGTACGATCCATTCTAATTCATTCGTACGATCCATTCTACTTCATTCGCACGAATGTATCTATTCTAATTCATTCCTACAATCTATTCTAATTCATTCGCACGATCAATTCTAATTCATTCGTATGATCCATTCTAATTCATTCCTACGATCTATTCTAATTTATTCGCTCGAATGTATCCATTCTAATTCATTCATACGATACATTCTTATTCATTCGTACGATCCATTCAAATTCTTTCGCATGATCCATTCTAATTCATTCGTACGATCCATTCTTATTCATTCCACGAAAGTATCCATTCTAATTCATTCGTGCAATCCATTCTAATTCATTCGCACGATCAATTCTAATTCATTCGTATGATCCATTCTAATTCATTCCTACGATCTATTCTAATTCATTCGTTCGAATGTATCCATTCTAATTCATTCGTACGATTCATTCTAATTCATTCGTACGATCCATTCTAATTCATTCGTGCAATCCATTCTAATTCATTCGCACGATCAATTCTAATTCATTCGTATGATCCATTCTAATTCATTCCTACGATCTATTCTAATTCATTCGTATGATCCATTCTAATTCATTCCTACGATCTATACTAATTCATTCGTTCGAATGTATCCATTCTAATTCATTCGTACGATCCATTCTAATTCATTCGCACGAATGTATCCATTCTAATTCATTCGAATGAATTAGAATTGATCGTGCGAATGAATTAGAATGGATTGCACGAATGAATTAGAATGGATACATTCGTGCGAATGAAGTAGAATGGATCATACGAATGAATTAGAATGGATCGTACGAATGAATTAGAATGAATCGTACGAATGAATTAGAATGGATACATTCGAACGAATAAATTAGAATAGATCGTAGGAATGAGTTAGAATGGATCATACGAATGAATTAGAATTGATCGTGCGAATGAATTAGAATGGATTGTACGAATGAATTAGAATGAGGAATGAATTAGAATGGATCATACGAATGAATTAGAATTGATCGTGCGAATGAATTAGAATAGATTGCACGAATGAATTAGAATGGATACATTCAAGCGAATGAAATAGAATGGATCGTACGAATGAATTAGAATGGATCGTACGAATGAATTAGAATGAATCGTACGAATGAATTAGAATGGATCGTACGAATGAATCAGAATGGATCGTACGAATGAATTAGAATGGAAACATTCAAATGAATGAATTAGAATAGATCGTAGGAATGAATTAGAATGGATCGTACGAATGAATTAGAATGGATCGTACGAATGAATTAGAGTGAATCGTACGAATGAATTAGAATGGATACATTCGAATGAATGAATTAGAATAGATCGTAGGAATGAATTAGAATAGATCATACGAATGAATTAGAATTGATCGTGCGAATGAATTAGAATGGATACATTCGTGCGAATGAATTAGAATAGATCTGGATAGTGGGAATGAATTTGAATGGATTGCACGAATAAATTAGAATGGATACATTCGTGCGAATGAAGTAGAATGGATCGTACGAATGAATCAGAATGGATCGTACGAATGAATTAGAATGGATCGTACGAATGAATTAGAATGAATCGTACGAATGAATTAGAATGGATACATTCGAACGAATGAATTAGAATAGATCATAGGAATGAATTAGAATGGATCATACGAATGAATTAGAATTGATCGTGCGAATGAATTAGAATGGATTGCACGTACGATCCATTCTACTTCATTCGCACGAATGTATCCATTCTAATTCCTTCGTACAATCCATTCTAATTCATTCGCACGATCAATTCTAATTCATTCGTATGATCCATTCTAATTCATTCGTACGATCCATTCTACTTCATTCGCAGGAATGTATCCATTCTAATTCATTCTTACGATCCATTCTAATTCATTCGTACGATCCATTCTAATTCATTCGCACAATCAATTCTAATTCATTCGCACGAATGTATCAATTCTAATTCATTCGTACGATCTATTCTAATTCATTTGCACGATCTATTCTAATTCATTCGTACGATCCATTCTACTTCATTCGCACGAATGTATCCATTCTAATTTATTCGTACAATCCATTCTAATTCATTCGCACGATCAATTCTAATTCATTCGTATGATCCATTCTAATTCATTCCTACGATCTATTCTAATTCATTCGTTCGAATGTATCCATTCTAATTCATTCGTACAATCCATTCTAATCGTACGAATGAATTAGAATGGAAATATTCGCACGAATGAATTAGAATAGACCGTAGGAATGAATTAGAATGGATCATACGAATGAATTAGAATTGATCGTGCGAATGAACTAGAATGGATTGTACGAATGAATTATAATGGATACATTCGTGCGAATGAATTAGAATGGATCATACGAATGAATTAGAATTGATCATAAGAATGAATTAGAATGGATACATTCGAACGAATGAATTAGAATAGATCGTAGGAATGAATTAGAATGAATCGTACGAATAAATTAGAATGGATACATTCGAACGAATAAATTAGAATAGATCGTAGGAATGAATTTGAATGGATCGTACGAATGAATTAGAATGGATTGTACGAATGAATTAGAATGGATACATTCATGCGAATGAAGTAGAATGGATCGTACGAATGAATTAGAATAGATCGTACGAATGAATTAGAATGGATACATTCGAACGAATGAATTAGAATAGATCGTAGGAATGAATTAGAATGGATCATACGAATGAATTAGAATTGATCGTGCGAATGAATTAGAATGGATTGTACGAATGAATTAGAATGGATACATTCGAGCGAATGAAGTAGAATGGATACATTCCATTCTAATTCATTCGTACGATCCATTCTAATTCATTCCTACGATCTATTCTAATTCATTCGTTCGAATGTATCCATTCTAATTCATTCGTACGATTCATTCTAATTCATTCCTACGATCTATTCTAATTCATTCGTTCGAATGTATCCATTCTAATTCATTCGTATGATCAATTCTAATACATTCGAACGAATGAATTAGAATAGATCGTAGGAATGAATTAGAATGGATCATACGAATGAATTAGAATTGATCGTGCGAATGAATTAGAATGGATTGTACGAATGAATTAGAATGGATACATTCGTGCGAATGAAGTAGAATGGATACATTCCAGTCTAATTCATTCGTACAATCCATTCTAATTCATTCGTACAATTCATTCTAATTCATTCGCACGATCCATTCTAATTCATTCGTGCAATCCATTCTAATTCATTCGCACGATCCATTCTACTTCATTCGCACGAATGTATCCATTCTAATTCATTCGTACAATCCATTCTAATTCATTCACACGATCAATTCTAATTCATTCGTATGATCCATTCTAATTAATTCCTACGATCTATTCTAATTCATTCGTACGTAGGATCCATTCTAATTCATTCGTACGTAGGATCCATTCTAATTCATTCGTACGTAGGATCCATTCTAATTCATTCGTACGTAGGATCCATTCTAATTCATTCTAATCCATTCTAATTCATTCGTACGAATGAATTAGAATGGATACATTCGTGCGAATGAAGTAGAATGGATCATACGAATGAATTAGAATGGATCGTACGAATGAATTAGAATGAATCGTACGAATGAATTAGAATGGATACTTTCGAACGAATAAATTAGAATAGATCGTAGGAATGAATTAGAATGGATCATACGAATGAATTAGAATTGATCGTGCGAATGAATTAGAATGGATTGTACGAATGAATTAGAATGGATACATTCATGCGAATGAAGTAGAATGGATCGTACAAATGAATTAGAATGGATCATACGAATGAATTAGAAATGATCGTGCGAATGAATTAGAATGGATTGCACGAATGAATTAGAATGGATACATTCGTGCGAATGAAGTAGAATGGATCGTACGAATGAATTAGAATGAATCGTACGAATGAATTAGAATGGATACATTCGAACGAATGAATTAGAATAGATCGTAGGAATGAATTAGAATGGATCATACGAATGAATTAGAATTGATCGTGCGAATGAATTAGAATGGATTGTACGAATGAATTAGAATGGATACATTCGTGCGAATGAAGAATGAATCGTACGAATGAATTAGAATGGATACATTCGAACGAATAAATTAGAATGGATCGTACGAATGAATTTGAATAGATCATACAAATGAATTAGAAAGGTTACATTCAGGAGAATGAATTAGAATGGATCGTGCGAATGAATGAGAATTGATCATACGGATGAATTAGAATGGATCGTACGAATGAATTAGATTGCATCGTACGATCCATTCTAATTCATTCGCACGATCCATTCTAATTCATTAGTACGATCCATTCTAATTCATTCGCACGAATGTATCCATACTAATTCATTCGTACGAATGTATCCATTCTAATTTATTCGTACAATCCATTCTAATTCATTTGTACGATCCATTCTAATCCATTCGTACGATCCATGGTAATTCATTCGTACGATCCATTCTAATTCATTCCTACGATCCATTCTACTTCATTCGCACGAATGTATCCATTCTAATTCATTCGTACAATCCATTTTAATTCATTCGTACGATCCATTCTAATTCATTCGTACAATCCATTCTAATTCATTCGTACGATCTATTCTAATACATTCGTACGATCATACGAATAAATTAGAATAGATCGTACGATCCATTCGAATGATCCATTCTAATTAGAATGGATACATTCGTGTGAATGAATTAGATCGTACGATCCATTCTAATTCATTCGTACAATCCATTCGTACGATCCATTCGTGCAATCCATTCGTACGATCTATTCTAATGAATGAATTAGAATAGATTCGTACGATCATTAGAATGAATTAGTGAAGTAGAATGAATCCATACGATCCATTCCTACGATCTATTCTACGAATGGAGTAGAATGGATCGTAGGAATGAATTAGAATGGATCGTACGAATGAATTACCATGGATCGTACGAATGGATTAGAATGGATCATACGAATGAATTAAGATGGATTGTACGAATAAATTAGAATGGATACATTCGTACGAATGAATTAGTATGGATACATTCGTGCGAATGAATTAGAATGGATCGTACTAATGAATTAGAATGGATCGTGCGAATGAATTAGAATGGATCGTACGATGCAATCTAATTTATTCGTACGATCCATTCTAATTCATCCGTATGATCAATTCTCATTCATTCGCACGATCCATTCTAATTCATTCTCACGAATGTAACCTTTCTAATTTATTTGTATGATCTATTCAAATTCATTCGTACGATCCATTCTAAATTATTCGTTCGAATGTATCCATTCTAAATCATTCGTACGATTCATTCTTCATTCGCACGAATGTATCCTTTCTAATTCATTCGTACAATCCATTCTAATTAATTCGCACGATCAATTCTAATTCATTCGTATGATCCATTCTAATTCATTCCTACGATCTATTCTAATTCATTCGTTTGAATGTATCCATTCTAATTCATACGTATGATTCATTCTAATTCATTCGTACGATCCATTCTAATTCATTCGTACGATCCATTCTACTTCATTCGCACGAATGTATCCATTCTAATTCATTCGTGCAAACCATTCTAATTCATTCGCACGATCATTTCTAATTCATTCGTACGATCCATTCTAATTCATTCGTACGATCCATTCTACTTCATTCACATG